>CM021765.1:202197262-202228884 GCA_011076525.1 Nettapus auritus
AAGAAAAAAAAAAAGCCTGGTGCTGTTTAGCTGGTAATAATTAGCCCCAGAAATGGAAAGAGGCAAGATCCACTGTGGCTCCTATTCAGTTTAGGGGAGGTCTGGTTAGGACCAGGTTGATGAGCTTTGCTTAATTGCTGTTAATCTGCTACTGGATGGAGGGCTCTGGTCTCCAGGATGCTCCCTTCAGGCAGAAGCATTCAACATGCTGGTGGCAGAGTGAGGGCTTGCAGAGCAGCTCCTGAGACTTGGCTGTTATGGGATATGACCTGCTGGGATGGGGTTGCTTGGGTGAACTGGTAACTGTGGGCTTTGCGAGATTTGGGACATCCTTCCCTATTGCATATTTGTATGTTATTCCAAACGGGGTGATGGAAGGAGAAGTTTTCAACTGTTTAAGCCAAATGACTGTGTGAAGTCAGGACTCACTTCTCCAGAGCTCATGGTGTTACAAGTAAATAATAGATGCAAGGAAATCCCCAAAGTTCCACATACCTTTACTAGGAGAGGAGATCAGACTGGGGACTATGGATCAGGAATATGCAACAGTACTGCCTAAAAAATAAGTAGTTTAGCCTACTGGTTAATTCTGGACATCATAGGAAATGGAACTGGAAATGTCCTTGAGGGATATAACTCCTACTGTTCCTATGTCCTCCATCAGAACATCTTAATAATGCCGAGTTCCTGCAAGCAATGTGGGTTCACCTGTCCTTCCTCCTGCATTCTCCACTTTCCAAGTCTTCCTTCTCTTTCTTCGAGGAAAATCCAGGTAGCCATGTGTCCATTGTGCATCCAGTCTCAGTTTACAGTTATAGTTGTACCCCACTGCAATATCCACATGCTTCTTCACATCTTCCCAGAGCAGTTTCAGCACAGCACACACTTTATATGGCAATGTGCTTGGATGAGAGCCTGGGGTCAGGACTTCTTCCACACTGTGTGAGTGGCTTCATTTATAGCAGGGATGCATTGGGAATTACGGGATTAGAGAGTACTTGAAGGACACTGACATACAAATCACACCTGAGGTACTTGCAAGCTGGAGATTGACTAACTCTGGTATACCCAGATCTTAAAGTCTGTGACAATTTCACATCTTTCCTGGTCTTTCTTATTTAGGTGCCCTGGGGTGGGTGACCATTTGCCTCTGTCACTGTAACGAGATGCTGGTGACTCAGCTTGCATACGCTATCAGGTCAAGTGGTTCAAATATTTGATGTGCCTGGGAGCTGCTTTTTTCCCCCCTCAGCTAAAGTGGCTGGTTTAATAAAAGATATGTTTCTTCTCTACAAATATTGCTTAAGCTCAGCCTTGATGTCTTTTGGGCACTATTTATCTTGCATTAGCTCTGCATACACAAAATACTGCTTCTAAGAAGAGCAAGATGGGAACTGGGCAGGATACAGGCAACACCAGGTAATGGGGGTGATGGGACACCCTGGAAATTGCTGTGCAATTAAATCGATGGCAGAGAAAGGAGAACAGATTAAAGGAGGATGCAAAGCAATTGTACATTACTGAGATCAAGGTTTCTTAGAACATGATTAAATGCTTCCCTGGCCTGACACCTAGGAGCTGCTCCACAGCAAAAGCCAAAGCAGAGCAGTGAAAGATTGCTGATAGGCAAAGGAATGTGACTATATATATGCACTCTGAAATCTGAAATGTACGTGTTTTTTTTTAATAAAAACCTGGCCCTGTGCAACATGGGAGGCTGAGCTCATACTGAAGGACCAACATATGGGTAACTTTCATTGCTTTTTGAGATATGGGCTACTCTTCTATCTCTTATCTGGTTCAGTAGCTGTGCTAAATTACACATTGTAAACTCACAGCTCAAGCAAAATCCAGCACATCTGCGTGTACATGCCCTACCTTTTAATGCAAACAGCAGTACATTTCCCAATTTGGTGGGACAGAGAGCTGTGATCTGTCCTGACGTGTGTTTTCAAGGGGGAGGCAAGGGAAGAGAATGAGTACTCAGACAAAGCCAATTCTTACAGTTCAGTAGTCCAGCCAGACCATTGTTCCAGTTAATCCCATCTTCTCAGATAGCAACTGCTCATTGGGAAGATGAGAATCTTCCCAGGATGCAGCCGGTGAGCTGTGCAATACCGTCAACCGTGTGAAAAATGGCTTTCTCACCCTCTCATGTAAACTTCTTATGCTCTCTCAAGCATAACGGTAGATTACCTGAATAATACTGTCTTTCTGCTTCTTTTGGTTAAGCCCTCCCTTTGGGCTGAGATTTCTTCAGTGAAGCACTGAAATGGAAATCTCTTCTTGCTGGTCTTAGTCGAGTGACTTTCACAACATACGCCCTCTGTCCTTCCCTTGTTTTATCTCTTCCTCCAGAGCCAAGGAATCAAAATGATGGTATGGCCTTGATACATTCTGTAAGTGTGAGACATGGTTCCAAAGGTGACATTCCTCCTAAACTGTGCACAAGTTTAGGCCATGATTGAGATGGGAAACTGCCACTGGGAGGTCACGCTGGGCATATGTAAGAGATCATGAAGGTTTTTATCTGTCACACTGCTCTGGTTTGAATTGCAGTGCAGTTTGGACATGCTCAGAACCACTTTCCTAAGCCTGCCTTGGATGCAAGCAGCACGTCTACCACAGCAGCATGGAGTTCCTCCATTCTCCAGGGAGGGATAGGAGCCCTCAATACATTCCATTGAGCTGCAATTGGCTTGCTGATAAACAGTGCTTTATTCCAGCGGTGATAATCTCTAAACTGGAAAGGGTAAAGGTCCCACGCCCAGACTTGTTACATCCCCAGGAACTTTTTCTTGCCTGGAGTTTGCACAGCACTAGCAACCTCACTGAAGGGAGGACAACCTTCTAAGTGTATCAACACCTCTTAATGCAGGTTTTTCCCAGTTTCAGGCAGTGCTCAACACCATTAGCATGCTCTGATCCCAGACCAGCAGGTTTTTACCCAAAGGATGTTACCACATCCAAGTGGCTCCAGAGAAAGGTCTCCAAAACAAGCTGCTCCTAACTCATGCCCAGCACAAGAAGCAGAGACAACTCCAGTGTCCAGCTTTGTATCTCCAGAATACCCCTATGTCACATCTTCTCACACCTCAAAGCACCGGGAGGAGGCTGCTGCTTCAACCTTGCCCCTCTCTGTGTGAATGCCCGGGAAGGCCTCAGGAGGTTGGAGGAGGAATTACCCCTCGATGAGCCATGCTCTGCATCGCAGGAGGCCTGGCAAGGCCGAGTTTTGCCATCAAGGCCTCCTCTCTCTCTCCTGCTCTGCCAAATTTCCCCAGGGTGCCTCATTAGGTCCACTGCTTCCTCACTGCGATTGGGCCCACTTCTTTTTTAATGCACGGGCTGACAGGCCTGGAAATACCAAACCCGGCAGCTTCGCGCCCCTACTCAGATCTGAAGCGCCGTGTGCCAGAGCTAATTAGCTGAATTTCAAATCAGAAGGGCAACTGGCCGCCTCCTCTGACAGCCCTGTTTCTCCAGGACCTCCCAGGAAGACTCTTTTTTTTGGAAGTTTTCCCTTCCCAGGCTTCAAATGAAATCACAGGAAACTTGTCCTTTGGAGGGGGCAGGGAGAGGGGGGCAGGTGTAACACAAGTTTTGTTTTCTCTGCCTCACCCAACACACTTGTACTTCCAAAAGTATGTGTAAAGATCAGTTTGCATCCATCAACCACTTTTGCCTCATGAAGCACTGATAAGAGAGATATATATGCTTTCCTATGAAGATCCCCACACCAGAACCTCCTACCCCACTAATACCATCACCATTTGCAGTGCTACTTTGAAAGAAGGACACTTTCTTCTGCATGCTATGGGTCAATCACCACCAGTGTCTTCCCTGTGACTTCTCTTCCTTCTTCTCTGCCTCTGGAAGGCCACCACAACACTTAGTCACCCACAGCACTGCAGATTTTAGGGCTGGAAGAGGTGATGCTGAGCACCCAACTGAATTTTCCAGATTGTATCTGACATTCCTCCTCTTGTTCACCACCTTAAACTTCCACTAGAACCAGGCCATGACCAAGATCAGGAACAAAATTCACAGCTTTTGGCTGCTTATGTGCTGGCTGATGTAAGATCTGTGGTGATTTTGTGCTGTTCAGCTTTACAAATCTGGAAAAGACCTTGGTTTTATATGCAGGTGCTTGGAGCTTTCTGCAGACTAGGCATTCATAAATGTCTCATTGCTGACAATCCATAGCCCCCAGTCACTGAAGGAGCATCAAATCCTCTACTGCTCCATAGGCTGCTCTGATATGCTACTGAATTCCCCTAAAAGCTTCTTGCGTTGATTCAAGCCCACCTGGAGTTGTTATTACCTCCCCAAACCATTCAAGCACTCTTCTGCTTTCATCTCTGGACCTTTAATCACCTCTGCAGTGGATGCTGGGTTCCTACACAATATGTTGCTATGGGCAATTGGCAGTCCTGGGAGCCACTACAATAAATTCCCACCTGAGCTCTCTGGCACCAATTCAGCCAGGCACTTTCTTATTTTTTTCCCCCTGCCCTCCACACCCCCAATTAAAAGTAATATGTCATTAAATTGCCTTTATGTTTGTGTTGGTGGGCATGTCAAATGCCTTCACAATACCCGCTCATAGAAAAGCTAAGACAAAGAGTCCCACACAAACTGGCTGCCCTCCTTTCCTTCACTACAAAATCCCCCATTGTACATCAAGCCTTAATAAAGGAAACTTAATGAGACACCGGAGGGCCCCCAGCAACATAGCATCTGAGACCTGGGGAGGGGGAAGGGGGGGGGGTGCTCCAACCTCTGCAGCATTAGGTAGCAGGAGTTATTTAACTGAGTGGAGGTGCCACTGAGCTGAAGCATTGCTGCTGGGTTTCTCCTCCATGAAAAGCTTGCTGAGACCCCAGGAGAAGGATTTCCAAGGCTAGGGGGGCCTGGTACCCCCATTTCTGCAGTGATGCCTTTCTTCATCATGTGCAGGACAGGGGGTGCAGTTCCACAGGGGTAAAGGATCTGGCTGTGGGAGAGGATTTTCAGCTGAAAGCTTTGACGTGTCCTGCACATGCTGGCTTATTCATGCTTCACAGTCCTCCAGTGGAAGAGGAAAGGATGATTCATTCCCCATTCAAATGAAAGGACACCAAAGCATGAAGAGATGAAAGGGTACCAAAAGAAAACTTCTACCCTTCTCTCCCAAATTAGACCTTAATTAGTGACTCTGGGCATATATACGAGGTGTGTGGAGATCGGGTTGAAGTCACTGCTCACAACAAGCTCTCTGGACACAAGTAGGCCCAGATCAGAGGCAGGGCTGGGATGCTATGGCTGGATCATACCCCTAGGGTTTAATATTCCTGTACTTCAGGATTTCAGATTGGGATGGTCCAAAGCTGCTGGATCATGGCAGAGCATCTTTGTCCTGCCTGTTTCCAGACATACAACCATGCTCAATGGGGCATTGAAAACCTGGTGATGGGGTAGGGTGCATCTGTGGCAACCCTACAACTGCTCCCTGGGTTGACATGACCAGCTGAGCACATCTACTGTATGCTCACCCTGCAGGGATTCAGAGACCCTCTTTGGGTTTGTGCTGAAATCTGTCCCTGTGGAGCACCTTGGTGTTGCAAAGAGTTTGGGGTGAGTGATGGAAAGTGCTGGGAGTGTACTTCAGCTCCTTATTCCCATGTGATTATGGCTATGGAAAACCCATGTTCTTTAGCTAGGCTGGTCTGACAGAACCCCTACATCCAGGACGAATTAAAACTCCTCTTTTTTTTTTGGTTAAAAACACCCCTCTCAAATTCTTTGCAAACATGTAACCTCATCAGTTCAGTTAGAGGCACTCTGCTTTCTGTGATGGGACTGTAATATGGGTGGGCTAATATCACCCCACCAGTGCTGGCCATGGCTGTGTTGGTCATTATGAGTTTTTTCACCAGGCCAGCAGAACTGAGCTAGCAAAACTCCCACAGCAGAGGGTCAACAACATCGGTGCACTTTGCTTGGGCAGTGGGATGAGATGTTAAAGCCTTAATTATGTAGGAAAAGCTGTCCCAGCTTTGTCTTGCATGTGTTGGCATTTTAATCATCCCGCTCACACTGGCCAGAGGAAAGGATGGTCTTCTATTGTGGGATGCGATAGCTTCACGACACTCCTACTCCACACTGCGACCACGTCCACCCTGAAAAGGAGGTGATGTGAATGGTTTCCCACATCTGCTCATTTCTAGGAAGCAATGATTAAAACCTAGAAATTGCCTAATCGGTAGTGAAGGAAAATTCTGATCCCACTAAGTGGTGGATGTCTGATGAACAAGAAATTGCTGGGTGGGACTGAGTGGACCTGCTTGCTTTGCTTTGCATTGCCAGCATAACAGAACTGAGCTGCTCACCCCTCAGGCACATACTTGCCCTTGTTTTCTGGAGAACCAGGTTTGTGCTCATGGAGGAGAACTGTGTGTGGCTGGGTGGGCACATATCTGCTTGCAGGGCCATACGAGGAAAAGATGCAGACCCCAGTGGCCTCCCCTGGCTGCTAGCAGCTGTGATTTTTTCATATGATTCTTAAAAGTCATCCCCACAGGGAGCTGGGCCAAGGTGTGGTTGGCCATATAGTTACACAGTGTGATGCTATTGAGTATCTTTGCCAGAAAGCAAAAAATTCAGGACTCCTCGTTCTGCCCTTGTTTTATGAATTACCAGAGGACTGCGTTGGCTTAGCTATCATGTAAAAAATATGTGCATGCCCCACCCTAGCATGGAGGCTTGTGTTACTTCACCAGCAGATGAGCTCCGGGTTCTGCACCACGTCTGGGGAACCAGACTGCTGCATCAGCTCTGCAGGGACACCGCCAAGCAAGGCAAACAGCCGGTCCTACAGAGTCCAGGGATATCATCCCAGCCCAAATCCTACCAATGGTCAGGACTGGTTGTATAAAGAAAGATGTGTCAGCAAATGCCGCACCCTGCTCAGAGTACTCTATACGTAGGATCTGAGCACATCGTAATTTTGGACAGAATTCTACATCAAAACATTTGCTAGGAGGCCAGTCAGCACCAAGTTCTTTCCAGAAAAATCTGATCCTACTCATGCAGAACTGCAGATGTTTTTAGCAGCTGCAGTGCTTTGCAGCTTTTAAAGCCAGCATCCATCATTTAATTCATTTCCCACATCATTCGGTGACCCAGTTAGCAAAGGTAAATGAGGATGTGTTGTCTTTTTCTTTCAAATGCATCTTCAGTGGCTGATGAAGACATTGGAAAATGCTCCTGGGGTGAGGTGGGCACAACCTGGGACTCAGGAGCAGAGCCTGGCAAAGTCATTTTGCTTTCAAGGAAATGTCCTTATTGTCTCTTGTCCTCATGTTATAGTTGCAGGATATGACTAATAGAGAAGAAACTCAGGCCTTGTCTGTTTAACGAGCTCAGGTTTGATTGGAGTGCGGTCAGGTCTGTTATAAACAGATTGATTCTTGCTGGTGGAAGAAGCTTTTCAGCTCCCCAGGGGAAGCTTTTGTTCAGGGTCACCTGGCATTTACAGCCAGGTGAAAGCTGCTGGAGGACTGGCTGTTCCTCATATGTACTATAAAATGCCACAGGCTCTGTAATCCACCATAGGTGTTTGAAACAAACAGGCAAGTTCTGCACAGATTCATGTCCCGTTTGCTGCCCATTGCCTCCAGCCAGGCTATCCAGAGCTTTGTGTCTGAGATTATCCCAGGTGCCCTGAAGAAAATGGATAAGCTTCACACAAGTGATGCTCATTCCAAAAATTTGGAAGAATTTTATAACACAGCATCTCAATGCAAAACAAAGCCCAGCGCCAAACAATTCAGTTAGTGCCTCTTGAGGGTCTTGGTTTTGACTCAGCTGGATCCTAGGACTGGGGCTCTCATAAGAGACCAGAGCTGCCCCAGGGAGCTCAGTTGCCAGCGGTCTGGATTTGAAAGCCTTGAAGACTGCAGTCCATCACTTGGTTTTATTGGAAAACTGCTGTCTGAAGTCATGAGTATTTAAAGACCATGGCTATTTAAAACACACACACACATGAAAGGGAGCTAGAAATAGCAGGGGCTGTGAGGAATGGGGGCTGAGCTTGAATCCTTCCTCGTCTGCACACATGGAGACTTGGATGTCTTCCACAGACGGCTCACAGCCGCCGTTCCTGGACTGCCAGTGGCAGGGAAAGCAGCATTTCCCACACACGGTGACAGCCCCGCTGCCATTCCTGCCAGGTTCTTCCATATATTTTCAGATTGCTGTCACACTATTTATAACTGGTGCCTCATTCTAAAACTTCAGATGTAGTCGTGCATGTGAGGGGCATCACTGCTTCCAGAGTCCCAGGCTCCAGGCAAGTCAGGGATGCTTGATGTGTGACTTTTGTGAAGGCAAGGGAACAGGGTGAAGACAAAGCCTGGCACAAAAGACAGACAGAGAGGGCAGGCAGGGCACAAGCTATCTCAGGACCATCACTGATCATATAATATCTCCTTCTGTGTGATACCTGTGGTCATTCCTGCTTGATGAAGTGTACCATCTCAAGGTGATGGGAGAGGAACCAGTGCAGGATATTCCCTCCGTCTCCTGGTTTCTCACTACAGGCTATTTTTCTCCTCTGTACCACTCTACAGCTTCTGGAGAAGTTGGCATTGGCTGCTGTGGCCCTATGGGAGGAACCTCTCTTGGCCGCAAGTCACCTTCTCGCTCCAGCTGGTCCTTCACGCAATCAACAGAATGGTTAAGATTGGAAGGGACTTCTGGAGATGATCTGGTCCAACCCCTTACTGAAGCAGGGACACCTGGAGGCTTGCCCAGGACCATGTCCAGGCACTTTCCCCATGGTCTGGCTTGCCCCATGGGATTTGCTCTCCCAGGTGCCGCTTCCCTCTGGGCAGCTGCAGCACACAGGCTCTGCACCAAGTCAGTCCTGGTGATCAGCATCCAGTGCACCATGAAAACCTTGGCTTTTGTCCAGGCTTTTCCCTGCCTGTTATAGCACAGCAGCTGTGAAATGCATTACTCACAGATGTCTATATTTAGGGTCCAGCACTGCCTTCCGATGGCATCTGAACCAAAAAGGCCAACGAAAATTGAATGTCCTTGTTTGAGCCAGTAAATCAAAGATTTATGCTCTGTGCAATTCAGTTCTAACAATTTAGCCTCATCCCAACTGTGAGAACCAATAGCAGGAATCCTGACTATAAAGGGATCACATCAGAGCTGTTGTTTCCAGCAAGAAGTTCCCATATTGTCAGGAGGCTTTATGTCCTGGGTTGTATAGGATCCTAAAATGACAGAAGTAGGTCTCTACTGCTCCGTTTTAGGATGATTATTTGTGCCTTCCTGCCTGCCATGGAAAACTAATTTGCATCTTGACTAACACCAGCTGTTTGCTACTGTTGATGAGCTTCAGTCATCTGTAAGCTCTGTCAACAACATCACATTTTATATATAGTGAATTTTCCAGCGCAAGCCTGTACCAAGAGCCTTTCCAGCAACCACAATATCATAAAATCTCCTATAGAAAAAGACAGCTCCAAAAACAACAAGCAAATTCAGAGTTTCCCTAAATAAAACTTACTTAAATTTTGTAGTCAGGGAAATCTGTGCAGTTTTGGGGAAAGCATGCTGAGCTTGTTGAAGACCTTGTATGTCCAGTGTTGGGTGCATCCTTGTATTTCTCTCCAGACAGCCTCAGGCAAATTTTGCAAGAACCTCTGTATATGCTCTAAGAACACAAGCAGCCCCAACAAAAGCTTTGTAGGGCTGATAAGGTAACAGATAAGTGGTGGAGTCAGGCAGCAGTGCAAAAGATGATATTTAAAGATTGATGGTCTTTCTACTGAGGGTCCATACATTTTTAGGAGGCTAGGAGGAACAGGAGAGGGTCAGCACACACTCAGAATGAACAATGAAGAAGAAAAGGCAGGGAAGTGTCAGCACAGAAAACAGGTAGTTAAAATGAGCTCTCACCAAGATCACAGAACAAGAACCAACAAAAACCAAACCAGAGATTTAATCTGTGTTCCTTGCTCAGATCATCTGGATGCTACTCTCCCCTTCTTCATTGCCAATTTCCATTTATTGCTACAGTATAACAGAAGCAAAGAATAACAGTTGTTTTTTATTACTATTAATAATTATTATTTTCCTAAGCAGTCAGTGTTAACTTCATACTTGTGGATAGTTCCCATTTGTGGCTTTGTTCTTTCCAAAGATAGATATCCTTCATTCCTGGAGATACATTTTCTCTTAGACCAAGGCTGACATTTTCTGTTAGACCAAAATATAATTAGATTTGCACACATCAAGCACAAGGTTATCAACCACAAAAACAAAAGACATTGCATGAACGGGGAAGAATATCTGGGAGACACACCAATCCATCTAAGGAACAGCAGATACAAAACCTGAATAATAGATGGATTAATGTGATGCTATCAGGGCCAATGTCCTGTCTGATTAAATCTATTTCATCAAACATCATCAAGGACAAAATGTACTCTTTGCCCACAGATGGATGCATGATGAGGAAGAAAAAAAATAAGTGTAACTTGTTACACATTGCTGAGTTAGTCTAAGCCCTCTGTATTATGCAGTAAGTGGGCACAAAAAAACTTTGGGCTCTGGGTATCAAACTGGTTTGCATGTATTCCAGTTTTAGGCGTGCCACTATGTCAGATAGAGGGAAACTATCTGAAAAAAAAAATGGTAAAAATGGAAATTTGCAAACAGGATTTCCTTCCCAGTCCACTGCACTGCCTGTCAGTGGACTGAAGCCATACTAAGTGTTGAGAGTGCTTAGGGTCCCCATCTGGCACTCATCCTTGAAGCCATGTACTCATGTTTTATCCGTATGCTTTTGTGTTTAGTATTTGTATACACACTTAATTTGTTGTCTGTGAAAGCCTCAGGCTGGCTGTAAAGGATGGCACAGGCTCACTCAGTGGACCTGTGGACACTGCATGGTCCCTGCCTTGGACAGGAGCAGGCCTGGTTTGAGGGAAAGCAGCTCATGGATACCCACTGTCAGCGCAAACCACAAGAAAAAGAAGTCATACTAGTTCAGATTACAGAGAAATGGAGGTGTAAAATCCATCAGCAGGTGACCAAAGACTTTGTTAGCACATTTTAAATTACCCGAGGCATGCACTCTCTGCCTGCTACCTGGTGAGTGATGGAGGCTCCACCTGCACTTGGCACATCTCAGACAAGACGAACTGGCAGGTAAATTGGAAGTATTGGGTGAGACAATAATTCAATTTCTCTCATTGGCTCAGTTAAGGGTTTTCAGTTAGAAGGCCCATGGAAGGTCATTACTCTCCATTAAGCTGCCACAGGTAGACACAGACAGATGGTAAACCAGTTTCCTTGAGGCGCTCTGCTAAAAGCATTTACCCGGAGACAAATCCCGGAGCCTGGCTGCCAGAGGAACCTGTCAGGCACAGGGACAAGAACCTGGAAAGTCCCAGGAGGTGGCTCAGGTTGATTCTGATCTTGGTGGGCCTGCTCGAGGCCCGAAGGTTGCACAGACTGAAGCCAGATGCTCAGGAGAGGACACCTACTGTGATATAGGGCTGGCTAGAAATTCAGCCCAGAAGCTCTACTCTTCCACTACAGGGAATGGAAAGCCTGAAAATCTGCAGATGACTGTGCATGGCTGCTGTGCATGGCACAGCTGAAAGCACTCTCTGTGGATTGATACCACTGTCCCTTCCTCCTGTGCCACAGGAGATGGTCAGGAGTCATTTAATCCAGGATGCTTTTCCCATCCTTCGACTGGGTGTTTAAGATAATCTCAGAGAATGAGAAGCTCCTCTTATCAGAGTCCCCGGTGCCTCTTAAGCCAGCGAAGTCTCAGTGAAGCAGGTGAGACATTTGGGTTCAAAAGAGCTGGGTCCTCTCTCTTTTTCTGCTACAGGATGACCTTGAAGAAATCACTTCTGCTTTGCATGAAGTATGGGAGAAACAGCACAGTGCACCTCTGCTCCTCTGCTTTGACATGTTGGAGAAGGCCTGAGGCTAGTTACACTGTGAGTCAGCCTTACACAGAAAAAAAAAGAGCCACGGCTTCAACTTCTGTCCGTGTTCACTTGGCTCCCTCCTGCACTTCTCCCCTGTAGCCCAGGGCTAGTACAGGTTGTGTCACAAAGGACTCAGGCACCATACACAAGTATTTTGCTAGAAAGGACCTCTTAAGAGATTTCTTAGGAGACTAGAAAGGTTTTATCCAAGCATTTTAAAACAGTCAGAAAAGGAAATTAAGAAGGGCTGATGTCACGTTCTCACCATCACAATGAGCAAGAGTTCTTGGGCATGAATGTTGTTTTCTCTTTGATTTTCTCTGAGTTGTTTTGCCCCATCCCACTGGGTCACTAAATTGCATCAAGCACTTCTTGGCAACCCCTCCTCTTTCAGCATGAGCTCACGTCTCCTGTGTGGAACTTGTCATTGCTGAGCTATCCTGGAGCACAAAAATGTCAGAGAGCTCCAGAAGGCCTTGTGGGGGTGTGTCAGAGGGGGGGCTGTATCAACACACTAAATAATGGATGCCTTGTGTGTGCAGGCAAAGGCAGGGCCAGAGATATGCCAAGCTTAGTGAAGGAGGATTCACACCAGCGTCGTGGGGGGAAGCACTAGAATGGGACACTTCAGATGTCTTGAAACGTTTTGTGGCCCCGCAACTGCTTGGAGTTTGACCAAGAGCTCTTGGGCATTCCAAAGAAATGAGAGAAGTTGCATGGACACAAGGAAAGGGCTATCTGAAGAGCTGAACTGGGCTGTGGGGTCACAGAGCATGGGAAAGCCATGGCAGAGGGGTTTCTTGTGCAGGATGGGTGCTCACAGGGAGCTTAAAGGACTGCTGTTAGAAAGCAGGTTCCCTATAGATACCATCCTGCCTCATGAAACCCATTTCTTCAGACCATGACCTGAAGCCTGGGGTGAGGAGAGCAGCAACGTGATGCTCTTGAGACAGGGATACAACAGCAATATCCACCTTTAGAGGTTCACTCATGCCCTGCAAAAGCCTCAGAGACCAAAACCCCACCATGCCCAAAGGCTGGATTCAGTCTGTAGGTCATGTGTTGGGACCTGCAGGCAAGAAGTTATTTCTGCCTTGGAGGCAGACATCCACTTGCTCTATAAAAGTCAAACAAAAACCTCAAAGAGCATAACTTTACAGGAGCTACAAGCTACCCAGTTATTGCTAGCTGGGTCAGTTCCAAGCTAGTTTCTTCTTCCCCGTGGTATTCACCTCCTGCCTTTTGCCCAAAGCTTGGGATGTCAGTTCTCTGCTTTGTACTACCTTTCTCTCAGGATGGCAGGGGTTTGTTAGCACTACCACAGTGCTGTTAATAAGCCATGGTGGAAGCTCTTCCACACACCTCTGACTCTGTCTTTCTCCTTTATAATGTCTTTCTCCTTTATAATAATAATAAAAAAAAGATCCTTAGTCAGAATGGGAAAGCAGGTCTGCAAACTCTGTTGACTTTTGCCTGAAGTAAAATAACCTGAATTAAGCACATGCCCTTTTCCCAGAGGAGACAAGGCCCACCAGCAAGGAGCTGGTTTAAAGTCTGTGAGGTTATTTTACCTGTAACTTGTGTATTATGTTAGAAAAATACAAAACAGATTCCAAGCCCAAAGGACAGTTTTTATCCTCAGGGAAAGCATCTTGATTAAAAAAATAAATAAAGAGGCAGAAAATAATTTTTTAGGGTGATATTTAACATTTGAAAGCAAATGAGCACTCTGGGAGATGTGTTCCTATAGCCAGTTTTGTCAGTACCTCCTACTATTTCTGTTCTTGTGCCCCTAACCATATTCATTATAGTGATGTGGTGCTCTAATGTGGTGCTCTGAGCACTGGGATTACTGAAACCTGCCTTCCTATGGGTCTGTGTGGTAGGATATTTACTTATGTGGTTGATATATACATACCTCTCTAATATCTAATAAGGGTTGTTGCAGCCTTTCCTTCTGAAATATCAGTAAAGATTTTCTCCATTGGCTATTAGCAGAAAATCTTTAGCCTTGGAATATCTACAAGGCTTCCACCTTTCTGTCAGAAGTGATTGAAATTGGACAGCATGTTCAAAAACTACTGGGAAAAAAAAAAAAAAGAGGATTGAATGGTTAGGCAGGCTAAAACACTTAGAGGGAGGCAATCACAAAGGTAGCATGACTGCATTGTACTCATTTCCCTAGGAAACTAGGACAAACAACATTTTCACTGCTTTTGATTATGTCCTGCTGTGCAATGCCATCTTCAGTCTGCAAACATCAAAAAGCCACTGCTGGAGTAACCACATATGACATCTGATGTTGAACAGAAGGGGATGAAATCCCAAGTAACAGGGAACTTATTTCTATCTAAGCTTTCCAGGCGATAATGGTAGAACTGTATTTTATAAAATGCATAAAATAGTAGGAAGCTGAGAAGTCATTTTCCAAAAGCTCCTTTCCAATCCCCTTCAACAATTGCCATCAAATCTTGAAATTGTGTTCTCATTTCAGTGGAAAGCAAAATAAGCTTTAAATAAGGTTCAGGTTCTGGCCTGAATCAATATGAAGATGTTGGTGTTTAGACTTTTAGCTGCATTGGCTGGAGCAACAGGATTATGATGTAAGAAATAAAACCAGGCAGGTGTTGCAACCAACAGAAGGTGACATTTCACAGCATTGTCCCCAGACAGCCCTACATCAGCTCCAGGAATGCTATGAATCCTGGCCAGCAACAAGATGCTGAGCAGCATTGTGGAGGGCAACTGTTAAATGGGATTTTAAGGTAGCAGAAACAATGTGAGGACAAATCCTTCCCTGGAAAGAAGATGTATTGCAGAGGGATATATTCTGTTCTATCACGTGTGAGTTGGCTTGTCAGAAATATTTATGTTATGAGGTCCCCCAGGTACTTTTACATCTTAGAGTCATAGAATTGTAGAATCATTAAGGTTGGAAAAGAGTTCCAAGACTGTCTGGTCTAACCATCCCCCTACCACCAATGTCACCCACTAAACCATGTCCCCAAGCACCACGTCCATCCTTTCCTTGAACACCCCCAGGGATGGTGATGCCACCACCTCCCTGGACAACCCATCCCAGTGCCTGACCACTCTTTCTGAGAAGAAATGTCTCCTCCTCTCTAACCTAAACCTCCCCTGGCGCAATCTGAGGACCATTCCTTCTAGTCTTATCACTTATCTTCCTTAACCAAGACCAGTAAATAAGTCATTCCTTATGACAGAAATGCACAAATATTTTCTTTGAGTTCCATATTAATAGGAAGAAACAATGGGAAGTTTTTGGGGAAGAAATCAGAACTGATGCAATTTAATATATTGGCTATAACACCTCAGATCTTGCCTCTACCACTGGGGAAGGAATGAGTATCACAACCTTTATGGCACTGTGGTGGGTTAAATTTGAAAATCTGATTTTGTGCTTATTAGCAGTCTTGAAGAGAGAGGTGTTCTCTTGCAAGCCCTTCTCCCCTCTTCCCAAATACTTTCACCTTGCATTTCTTAATAGCTGGACTCACCATTTTGCCCTGTCAGACTTCTTCTTAGTCCAGAAGATGCTCAGCAAAAAGTCAAAGAGTTAATCATCTTGCTAGGCGAAAGATGATCTGCCTGGGCACAAGGTTGCCATCAGATCTCATGGGACAGATGGTTGTGCAGCTGCAAACACATCTGCGAAAACCCCAGAACTGGAACAATGAGAAAATCTGGCAGCATCGTGAACCACGACTGATCATAGGATGTGCAGGGCTATGCACCCAGTGGCAAGGATGCCCAGCTCCTGGGCATTTGGGTGCAAACACAGACACGCAGCTTCTGGATCCACCCTGTTTATGCTACATTGAGCTATGCTGGGCATGTATTGACCAGCTCATGTCACAGGCAATCTGGGGGTCTCTCCGGACTGTGATGTTAACATGGCCTAATAGCCAGAGGATTAAACGCAGGATTTAATATCCTTTCCCGCATCTGTTGGCATTAATTATGGTAACTACAAATGTCGTATGAAATTCTAATTCTTTTGGAAGGCTGTTCATTTCCTGCCTTCTGAAAAACATGTTCTCCTGCCTTAAAAAGAAACTGAACCAGAAAGAGTCTTCTGCATTTGGAAACCGAGGAGGCTACTTACGGACAGAGACTCTTGGCTCTGGGTTTTCTGAAAGGCCAAAAGACTCCATGTCACTCCCAGGGGAAACTGCAGAAGTTTATATGTGTTTTAGTGGTCATTTCACTAGGATATTATCTGATTGGGTTGGAAGGTGCATATTTAGAACAGATAAAACATCATGTAGCAGATGAATTTGTAACAAAGACTATGAATTATCTCAACCAATTTGGCCACCATGTATTCTTCAGCATTATTCAAATGTCCTGGTGGCTTAGAAAGCACCCTTCAGTGAGGTGGGTGACAGACTGAGAGTTCAGCCCACCCCACAATTAGGATTTGGGGTTTTCTAAAACTTTAAGGTGTTATTTGACCTCAAGAAATCTGCACAGAATGTAACCGGCATTGCCAGCCACGCAGGCTAATTGTCACTGGCTTTAATTTAAACAACTTCGAGCTTTCCACATTCAGTGAAGCCAGAAGGCAATTAAAGCAACTCCCAGCAGTGCAAATAGTTGCAAACATAGCCTAAAAGTGTGCTGAAGTCGTGTCTTGGTTGACTGCCTACTGCTGCACATACAGTCATTTGGGGTCAGAAGAGGGAAAGGTGTCAGCAGTCCTGTGGGTGCCGTGGGCTACGAGGGATATCTCACACAGATGATGGGCCCACGAGGCTCAGAAAACCCTGGGGCCATCTTGCTGCAGAGAACATCCTTTATTTCCTAGCTTTCCTGCTGCAAACATATGGCTATCATTAATAATAATCACTGATTACATCCATCTAATTGAACACAAGATATTTTAGTGTGAGAAGTAGGGTGAGAATGCATCGGCTGACAATCTAATGGGAAAATGAGGATTCTCTGGGTTCCTTTGGGGATATGATGACCTAGAAATGTGAACCCAGTATAAGCTGACCAGTTATCCACCAGCCACACCAAGATGTCACTTTTGATTGCAGATGAAGATAAGCCTGCTCACCATTTCTTTCCTAAAAAAGGGAATGTTTTCTCTGGGATTTTTTTCTTTTTTTCTTGGTCAAATGCAATATTCCATCTCTGACATGCCAGTCAAGGTCCTGCAGGGAAGGGTGTAATGGACGAAGATCAAGTGATCTTTTCCTTTCACATATTCTCAGCTTTTAGTACCAAGTAATTTAGAGACTTCTTGAACTCCAGCTTGAATATGGGCTACCTTTTCTGCACAGCTACAACAGAAATATCTTTTGTGGACACCATCTGGAAGCAAATTTCCAAGTGAACAAGAAAGCTGCTACTCCTGCTTGTTTTATGCCTGAAATCAGAAACTTCTCTAGAAGTTCCTTCAGCATGAAATAGCCAATAATCCTCCACACCTCTGCACTGCTAGTGGCTGTACAAGCCATGAGCTGAAAAGCAGCCAAAACGGACAAATTCACCTGCAGATTACCTAACCAGGATCATGGTAATCCTCTTTCCTTCCAAATGGTTATTATTATTTGCATTTTGATTTTGGTTTCAAATCAGCTGCTTCGTCTGTCTTGGCAACAGCTTCTGCTGTGCTTTGTTTCCAAGGAAATATTTGGGTCAAACATAGCAACCAGAAGCTGCTGTTATTATTGTTTAGCAAATAGCCCAAACCTTTGCTCTCCATCCAAGCATCCCTCTGACTTTGAAGAATTTGGAAACCTAATCCCATATTGAAGCTTTACAAACAATCCCTCTCTTTATAATGGGCCAAGCCACAAAGCCAAATCCGATCATGCTGAACCTTCACATTGCTCAATACTTGATGTCAGCTCCAACTGCTGCAGCGTTTCCATCTCTGTTATCTGTTACTGCTGTTACTCCATAACTCCTTCTCCCTCTATGTATAGGAAAATTCATCAGACCAAAACTTATGAGGCTTTCTAATACTGTTGATGGTGTTATTGCAGAACTGCATCCACTAGTTAGCCCGAGGCTTATTAGAAGCATCTGGAAAGTTATTCATCATGGGTGTCAACAGAGACCTCTGAGATTTCACCCTTTTCCTCTCAGGCAAGACTTTTAATTTTCTTTTGGCTAAACACTCCAAAACACCTCTGCTTCATCTCTGGTCACACTATCACATACGAGGTAAACATACCCCATTTATATTCAAACTTCTGCTCGTTGGCTTGTTTTGTTGTATTTTGTTGTTGTTTGCTTTTTCTTCCAGAACAGCACAATAAAAATTTAATGATCCTCTGCATATACAATAGACATATATGGAAATCTATGCTGCTTAAAAGTTAAGCACAAGAGTTCTCTGCATAACTAATTGCTGCAGAGGTTTACACTACCCATAAAACAAGACTCGGCATGGGGCAGCTATAACCAGGGGCAGACACTTATCTTCTGCTCTTTGGGGAAGTGGCACGCTTTAACCAACCCTAAATGTGAATCCAACCCCAGATATAGGCAAGGGGGTGGATTAAAAAACATAACCAGTGCCCGATTCCTACACGAGTACACATTCTTGATTCTTCCAGCCATCTTGTTACATGACTTTCTAGTTCTTCTAGCTTTTCTGCTGAAGGTTTCAAGTTTCCTATAGGCTTCTATAATTGCTATAGATATTTTATAATGGTTTCTGGGAAGCTGTGACATTCCTTGGTGGGTTTATTATTATTATTGTTTTATTTTTATTGAACCTCTTTGGGCTGTATGGCTGTGTCATCTATTCTCCTAAGCAATATTCTCTAACCCTGGGGCCAAATGATACTGCTCAGGCTGTGTCCATATGGCTTGGTTCTTTCACCCCAGAATAGGGTGGACTCCTCCATGCTCCAGGAATAGCCTTTGGCCTTTGCTCTTCTCTAGACCACTTGGGCATTGCCTCATCTGTTTGCTGGCATGAGACAACTGGATTGGATGGCTCGAGGCCATGCCTTAGCATGGGTTATTCTGCTAGGACAGATACAGACCTCACCTGCTGTACCTGCATGGGCTGGATGAACTTGGGATGTTACCCAAGGTCCTTCTAGCTCCTCTGGTTTTACCTAAAGAAATTTGAAGTTTGATGCACAGCTGATTCTTAAAAGGTCAGTGCCAGATTCTGATATTTGTTACTTTAAAGCAAATTTGGAAAAAGCATCCCTGACCAGATAGCTGAGGGCATCAGGGAACACTGGATGGGTGGTGAATGTCAGTGTGGACCTTGCTGCTCTGGTGGTTGCTCTTGGTGTCTCCCCCCATCCAAAGCAGCAGTGATTTTGGCACTTTCCCTGCCTCGAGGGCAGTACCTTACTTGTAACACAACTCTACAGGGTGGCTGGCAGCAATCCAAAGTCTGAGGAAGCTTTCTCTGACAGAGGCCCTGAAGATGTCAAACCAGGAAGAGAGATGGACAACAGAAAACCCACTGTTGAAGAAAATGTCTCAAAGCACAGCAGTTATCTATGGCAACACACTGTCAAGGGAAACCAGACAGCAGTGCCACCTTCTCCAGCATTTCCTATCTCCCCCTCTCTCCTACAACCAGAGGGGGACATGTTCTAGCTCTTCATCAAGCCTCTACTGTGCTGAAGCCTGACCCACAATCTGTCTGATGCCACCAATGCTGACAAGAGAGGACCCAAAGCCCTCACCCTCATCTGTTTGGCTTCATGCATCACTGCAACAGTTGCCTATGCTACCTCCTGGCCATGAAGTTAGCGAGGACATTTAGTTTTGTTCATAATACAGCCAAATAATCATCTCTCCCTGTCTCCCTCTGAGCTAAACTAGCAGCATCACTAAGCTAAACAAGTTTAAATACAAAGCTTTTTTAACACTGTGATGGAGCAAACTGGAATCTGGCTAGCAATAAACTTTATCTCCCTTTGTAACAATGCCTCAGCTCTGCTTAGTCACTGATTCAGATGGTGTCAGGGGTTCGTTTCCCTGGAACAATGTGTCTCTGCCCTGGAACAAGGTTTTCTTGGGATGAGAGGGATGCTGAGAATGGAAGGGGGTTTGGCTCTGGGGGAGAGGGCTGGCAGAGTTCGAGAGACTGCACAGAAAGTGAAGCTCCGATACAGACCTCACTGCAAAAGTTAAGTTGCTACAGAACAGGGATTTTTCTGTATTTTTTTTCTTGCTGGGAGCTCCTTTAGCATCAACACAGATGTCCACTCAAGGGAATTGCTTGCTTTTTTTTTTTTTTTTTTTTTTTTTCCCTTTTCTGCCAGACAATGAAATAATAAGGGATAGCACTCCCATCCTTCACTGGATGTTTATAACAAGCCAGTTCCAGCTAAACAAACTCCGGAGGAGACGTGTATATTTTACAAGCCCTCTGAAACAAAGGCTGCTGATAAAGACTCATAAAAACCTTGCTGGAGACCATGCCCTGTGGTCAGGGAGTGGTGACTGCATTTTGTGCTCAGCTCCTGGATGAGAGCACCACCGAGTACAGCCCAATTCTGGCAGAATTGCAGATGAAAGGTACTTCACCCTCTTAAAAGAGTTGCTAAAGCAGGTGCTGAGAAGCCTCAAAGCTTTGCACGGGGATGCTGGGAGGTCCCTGGAAGATCACAAAGTTGGGTATAGATACAAGGTGACCTTTCTTACCATGTCCTTGATTGCTTAGGTACGGTGGTGCCTCCATCCCTTTGCATAAATGAACCTGAAGGAACTCTCTCAAGGCCATGAATGTCATCCCAGGGGGATTAACGTCCTCATCTCAGTACAGACCAGTCCAACAATTCCTGTGTCCACACACAACCCTTGGCTTTGGAAAGACAAGATATTCCTTTGCGTGAGCAGGAAAAAAAAAAAATTAATTCACTTGGGTGCAGAGTCCAACCCCCTGTCACCCAGAATTTACTCATTAGCCCTTTTCCCCCTCTTTCTATATATTTTTTTCCACATTGGTTTTGGTAAAATCTGAAGATGGAAGCCAACTGAAATACAGTCATGCTGCTTCCAGCTGTAATTTGCAAAAAAAAAAACACTTCTCATTTATGCCTCTGGGCTGGGAATTTAGCATTTATATTGGGATATGAGCACTCTGGATGGTCATTATTCTGGCAGGCTGAGCATCCCTAAGCATGAGGACTCACTGGTCTTGCCATGTCCAGGCTCTCTCTGGTTTTCCCCTTCAAGTTTGTGCTGGTGTATTCCATCTCTATGCCTTTCTGCTGTGTTGGACCACATTCTTCCTAAGTGGTTTCTGACCAGTTTCTCCCCCATCTCACCTTTCTAAGTCCCAATCCTCACCAGTTGCCAGTGGACATGGACAGGAGTGATGGTGGTGGGCAACATTCAGCCAGGCAGGGCAAGGCTGCCCCTGTGAAAAACCCAGTTCCTTCCTCCTCCTTCCTACTGGGACCAGTAATGGGACAAATCACCAATTCTCTCCCTTCTGTCCTCACTAATGAAGAGGGACAAACCCATAACTTTGATTCTGTGATTCTGTGACTGTGCTGGAACAAAAGGAAGTTTCGAAGGATGAAAAAGGGATGGCAGGAAGGGAGGGACACACTTGGCACCCAAGGCCTTTTTGGAGGACCTACATCCTCCAATCCTCACCCTACATACGCTGCTGTTCATGCAGAGACCCTGGGACAGCCCCCAGATGCACTGCAGGGGTGCTGGACATCTCAGCTCCCCCAGTTTTAAAGCAGGAGCTTCACCTCACTATCAACAGAGCTCTGGCCCCACCACTTTGGAGAGGACAACCTTTCTCAGATGGTTTATCAACCACAAGCTCCAGCACTGCCCAACGCGGAGCAAAGTGGGAGACCCAGCACAGCAGCCAGGCACCACCACCTGGGGCTGAGCATCCCTTTAATCACAGCTGAGGGCATTCCCGCTCCCTGGAGGAACAAGCGGGGTGTTTTTCAAGCGTCATGCTTCATTAAGTGTTTTTATAGCATTACTTTGCAGCTGCAGGGCACGGCAAGCGGGGGGGCTGCCGCTCTGACTCGCTCATTAGCGCTAGGGCTCATACACACTTGGCTTGATGAGACCAGCAATTGTCTGAGCAGGGGAAAAAAAAGAAAAAAAAAAAAAACAACACAGGATGGCAGAAAATCAGGAGTGGTTGTGATAAGTCTGGCGTGTGGGGAGTCCTCTGAACTGTCTGTCATCCTCAGACACTCACCACGAGGGAAACTTAATTAAAGTGACACATTGCGAGAGGCTCGCCACTCTTCCCTCCCTGCTTAATCAGGGAAACAAACCGGTGGTTTACCGGAATAACCAAGGCTCTTTGGGACAGGAAATACCCAAATATGAAAAGAAAGGCTGAAGGCATTGAGATGTATTTTACCAGCACTCTTTTCGGCTTGCTCTAAGGATCAAAGTCCTGCTGGTGACAGTTTAGTCTGGATGACAAAGTGACAAATCACACTTGTAACTTGCACTTGGTCAAATGCCTGGCTGGGAGAAGAGAAAAACCCTCCCTTGTCGTGCTTGCCTGTTTTGCTTGCAAGTGATTGTGTCCTGAAGAAATATTTTTCCTGGGAAAGAAATAAAAATGAAAAATAAAAGAGTTAATGCATCGTGTCCGGTTCCCAGGGAGCTGACTTTGCTGGGATTTGGGGGTGAGAAGGTGACTGGAAAGCAGCCCAGGGACCAAGCCACCCAGCAGAGCTTCTTTCCAGTTTAACCAGTTGGAGAAGTGTGTGGTCTGCCAGAGAGGGAGCGCTCTCTCGTGGGCTACACAAGACATGAGCATATGTCAGCTGCCTTGGCTCAGAGGTGATTAATAAAGAAAATAAAGACTGTGGAAGGAAGACATGACATGAACCAGCACGACAGTAAAGGACAACCAGATGTCGGGTTGTTTTGATCTTCTTAAGAAATAGGGATAGCAAATAAGTGCGAGAGCCAGTTTTGGAACCCGCTGGGATGAAGAGGAAGGTCCAACACATCCCTGAATATGGGACATCTTGCTGCAGGGCATAAACACCCTGGGTTTGCTCTGTCCTCCCGGTGCCAGGGCTTTGGCAAAACAGCATGTGAGGGTGGTGGCAGGATCAGCGTATTTTGGGCATGTGTTAGTCTGGTGAGAAGAGGGTAAACACAAAGGGAAGAGGATGAGAAGAGGAACCTGTATGGTGCTGCACGGTTGTTGGCTCAAGGCTGACTCATATCTGCCCTTATAATGTCATGCAGCCATGCTTCCTGTTGCTGTATGGACAAAATGGTTTTGTTTGTGGTCTTACACAAGCCTGTGACAAAGCAGGGAAACCTGAAACCTCTTCTCCCACCTCCTGCAATAAGCTCACCTCTTTTAACCTGCCTTGGTATCCAGTGAAGAAGTTGCAAATTACTGTATTGCACTCACGTACCGATTTCTGTTACATATCAAGGCACAGCAGCTTTCAGAAACCAGAACAGCCACCAGAAAACCCCAGGAAAGCAGCGAGAGCCTTTTGCAGCCTAGCTCCAAAACACGGAGATGAACTAATTTGCAAAAAGTTGATTCTTACAGTTAATCAATCCTTGAGTGCTTTATTGTATGGAGGTTCTTCCTGCCCCAGGAGAACAACACCTTGGCCTTTCCACCACAAGGATGCTGCCCAGAGGCTGGAATAGGACCAGAACTGGAGTTTGATATTACTATATTAAACTAGTATATTTGACATTATATTTTATATTTAATATATTGATATATTTTGAATATTGATATATTTTTATATTTGATATTACTATATCAAACTATATTAGTATCAGCTGAATACCTGACTGAATATTCACGCCACTCCTTGAGGTCCTCCCTGCCAGTCAGGCACGCGTGAAATCCTTTGGCAGACCCTCATCTGAACGGTTTAGTGCTTGGGAAGAACGGTGTAAATTGTTCAATATGGAGTAAAACGTGTCTTGCACATATGTCTGCAGCCTTAGGGAAGAAGCAGAAGTGACAGCTCTTGCTGCACCTGCTGCATTATCGGCTCTGTGTTCCAGTCACCCGTACTGGTGCTGATCCAGATGTGGGCTTGGAAGTGTTTTATGCTTTCTAAAACACAGAAAATTTATTCCAGGATCCAATAGCTTATTGTGTAAGACAACATAATCTGCTCTAGTGACAGCTGCAGAAGGTGAAGTGTTAGAAGAAAAGAGGCAACAGCAGCGTCTCTTTTTCATAGCATGGAGCTGGCAGTACTAGCAGCAAAAGACAGCCTTGCACCTACTAAATCTGTCTGAGAAAGAAGCAGCCCTAGGACTGAGAAAATGATTTCTCACCAGACCTCTCTCTTTGTGGATCTGACATTGATCTGAAAGTGAAATGAAAACTGGCCTGGCCAGTGTTGGAGTTTGGGCTTGGGCTGGCTGTGGAACTTAATTATCCTTAATGAGAAACAAAGGCTGATGAAAATGGAACCATGAGAAGGTGGAACCAGCCGACAAAGCTATGAGCAGTTTGGGACCAGACTTTCCTGAGTAACCCATAATTAGTCTCCCTGCAGCTCTCCCTGCAGATCCCTGCAGACATCCACACACCCTGGCCTCGCCAGTGGCAAATGAGGTGGGTCCTCAGGCAGAAAACTCTTCAGTGAGGTGCAACTCAACATGATGGCCAGAGAGAATAGTCCCTTCTACTCCCCAGTGCTGTTCTGCCCACGTACCTCAGGGCAGACATCTCCTCAGGTCTAGAAATGTTGTCCAGATCCTGCTGCCCTTGCCTCTTGCCCTGCTGTGTCCCTGCCTCTGCCCAGCCTCAGCACGGATCTGATCTAAATCTGACCACTGCTTGTCCCATGCCCCATTTGCTGCTGCCTGCCATTGTCACTGTGCTTCTCAGATTTTCAGCCCCACTAAAGGACACCGAGTGCGTGCTCAGCAAATCTGAACCCAAGGGAGTGGCTGATGCAGTCCATGACAAACCCTCTACTACTGCCTGAAAGGAAGGGGTGGGGAGCTGGGGGTCGGCCTCTTCTCACAGGTAACCAGTGATAGGACCAGAGGGAATGGCCTCAAGTTGTGCCAGGGGAGGTTCAGGTTGGAAATGAGGAGACATTTCTTCTCAGCAAGAGCGCTCAGGCATTGGGACGGGTTGCCCAGGGAGGTGGTGGAGTCCCCGTCCCTGGGGTTGTTCAAGGCAAGGTTGGACGTGGTGCTTAGGGACATGGTTTGGTGGGTGACATTTGTAGTAGGGGGGTGGTTGGACCAAGTGATCTTGGGCTTTTCCAACCTCATTGATTCTGTGATTCTATGAGGTTTGGGCCAATAAAAACCTTGTGCTAGGAGGAGCTCTCTTTGAATGTAAGCCTACATCATGATTTATGCAAGCAGCTATGTCAGGACAATCATGACCAGAAACTCCAGGGAAGTTGTAATGTTTTGCACCAGAAATGCTGCTTTTGGAATAATCGTCCTGAGCCCCCCAGGTACAAGAGGGATGCAAAGAATGTAAAAGTAATCTATGGAGGGCTATTCCAGTGCTTCCTGCCCTACAGAGAAATGCTGAATGAGATTTAGACCAACAAGGAGGAGACCTCCATTCAATAGCAGCCAGGATGCATCCCAAGGACAACTGCAAAACTGATAGGACCCAGTTCGTAGGGATCTCCCTCCAACATTTCCATGGTTCTGTAAATAGCTGAAAAACTTCTCCCAGGCCCAGATCAGAGGACTGGCCCCTCAGGAATGTGCTGCTTCACCAGACCTGGCTGCTGCTTCTCTGTTTTGCCAAGATTTCCAAGGCTGGATCGCAGAGCTCTGAGCACTAACTACCAGCATCTCGTGTCTGCTGCCCATCCACAGCACTGCTGGACCCAACAGAGCAACACACAGCCAGCCTGAGAGGCTTATCTTTATCGGCTTAGGAGATGTAGGTCTGTGGGGAATTTTAATCAGCAGAAACACTTTCGCACCCAAAGAGACAAAGCTATTACCAATTCCCTTAAACGGGCACCAGAAGAGCTGAGCTGCAGGACTCTTCCTCCATGCATCCTGCTGATATAAATCACTCCAAGGACCTCAGCAGTGCCATGGGGATCCCCAGCAGCTAATGCTATGGCTCTTCAGCCACGGATGTACTTTGAAAATTTAATTTCTCTGCCACGGAAAGATTTCCTTATCCATGTGAGACACCCTGCTCACTTCTCTTGCACCCTACATGACTGCCACCCCAGAAAAAGCTGTACTGGGTGACATAAAAGTGACTTGCTGTCTTTGGATCATTTTCGCGAGTCGTTTTGATCTGTTTTTCCTCTCCCTCTCTGGCCTGCTGCAGTGTGCCATGCTGTGCAGCAGCAGATAACAGGGACTTAGCGAGGTGTTAGCCCTGCTCTGCGTGTTTCAGACGGAGGGATTAATACCTGGGAGCTTGCTGGGGACTGACTCCTGCAGAACCTGGGTTTGAAGTACAGCAATATTTACACCGGTGTTTGGCTTTTGTTTTGCATCTGTCAACACTTTTCCTGAGACTCTCCTTAAAAATCACATGGTTGGCATGAATATAGATGAAAGCACTTTATTTTTACTCTCTATTTTTTTCATTGGGTGAGTTGTAGGTTATTTGATGGCTGGGTCACAGTTCGGACTGATTATTTCTCCATGGCCCAGGAGGCAAAGAAATAGAAACATTGGGGGTGTTTTCACTTTGTTATCTCAGGTCTTATCTTTACTGAAGTCTTCAAGCATGTGATTAGCAGATGAGCTGCTCCAGCTGGAATAACTGAGCTTGAGCAACACTACAAAGCAGCCATCTGCAACAGTCCCTGTGGTTTGAATGGCCTTCAGAAACAAACATCTCAAGGGTTATCTTTATGAGTGGTAATTAAAGGGCATTAAAAATAGGTGTGGTCTGAAAGCATGTACATTGACCCTCATTAAAGTTTTGTGCAGGCTCCGGAAAAGAAGTGAAATCAAAACAAGACTGCTTTCCTTCAGAGAGGGTCCTCATGGAGGCTTTAACACAATTTAAATAATCACCTGTAGAAATTTCTTCTGATGAGCTTTTCCACCAGCCTGAAATAAGGCCACTTTATTCCCAGTTAACTGAGAATATTTATTCCCAGTTAACTCTTTGCTCAGCCCTGTGGGCACAGTGGCAGTGGGAAGGTTTGGGCAGACCACGGGGTCTTCATGGGAGGGGGCTTTGCAAGAAGTCAGCAGAGACAGGGCTGCAGGACACTGCCAGAGCAGCCCAAAGGGCTTGGACTATGTCTGAAGCAGGAGAGATAAAACTGGTTTAGACAGCAGGGTGCTGTGTCATGCTCCATAATTTATTATTATTATTATGTATTTTTTTTTTTCTGGTTCTCCCAGTTATAGATGAAGTGGTATTAGAAAATGGTGATTTAAAAAATGATTGCATCTGCTGCTGGTAAGTTAATAAAGTGTGTTGTGATGAGAGAGTTCTTCTGTAGAAGTCAGGAGCTGGGCAGCCCAGATGCTGGTAAAGAAGTGAGCTGGGGCTGTGGCTCAGAGCCTGGGGGTGTTTCTTCCTCTGCTACTGATCAGTATTCTGTATAACATCCGGCAGGTCATGCACCAGATAGTCTGAGAGGTCTTTTCCAACCTGAATAATTCTATGAAAAACAAAACAACAACAACAAAAATAAAATAAAAACAAAACCAACAAAACAAAACAAAAACAAAAACAAACAAACAAAAAATGAACAAAACAAAGACTTGGCCTAAGTCCTGCATTGTGGAAGTTATAACTGGGGGTTCATAACTCCTGAGTTTTTCTTTACACCAAAAGGAGCATAAAACTTTGGGAAGAGTACTTATTTTTTATGCAGCCTAGGGTAAGTAGATAGTTAAATGTTGTGTGTTCTTATTCTCCAGACCTTTAAATGGTGATTCTGGTTCTCTTCTACCACCAATATCTGCCAGAGGTTTTGGTAGCCTGATAAAAGGGGACAAAGGTTTTCAGGCAATGGGCAGGACTAGAGATGGAGGAAGAGATAAGAGCAGTAGTGTATGGCTGGTGCAGTAGTTCAATATCCAAGTTAATGTCTCTCCAGTAAACATTTGAAAGTTCAAATATATAGATAAAGTTGTAAAACTGGCTATTTTCCTCAAGTTGCCAAAAATGCTGGAGGCTAGGAGCAACTTCCTGGGACAGAAATATTCCGGGATTATTTCCCCCCCCCCCGGGGTTAGTAAAGTCTTGATGTAAAGCAAATGCAAGCCAGTGTCATGTTCAAACTTTATTTTAGGGAGAAATGCCATTTATCAGATCTGGCAGGATCTGATAAATCCTCCAGTGAGGTTATGTGGTTGCGGGAAAGTTTGCAACATAGCGAAGTGTAAGTCATCACGCAAAACGTCAGCCAGCCATTCATGAGTCAACTGACGCATTTGGAAGCCGTGTTACCATTCACCATGAACAGAGCTGGCCAGAGCCCATCATTCTTTGTCTGCCAGAAGATTTTGTGTGATTTTATTTCTTTTTCCTTTTCGTATTTTTGGCTGGGCTGCACCGAGAGCGTTTATTTCTGAACCGTCCAAGGCACTGCAGGCTTCCTGAGCTCTACAAGTGCTGGGTGGGTTTGCTGTTCTCCTCGGGTTTTCTGTTAAAGCCATCAATGAAATTGTCATTGTCGTGGAGCTGCTGTGGCTGGCTTCCAGGCTCTTTTGCGAGGGCCAGGCTTGCAGAGTATGTATCAAACACTCATCTGCTTTCAGCTTCCCTGCCTACGAGACAGACCTGCTCGGTATCTTTACTTACAGATAAAACTCCTGGCAATTTCTAAGGTCTCCAGACACAGATCCAGGCACGTCTCAGATTTTGTCGAACCGCATTGCAAGGAAAACATTTTAGACTCATTGGGCAAGCGCTTTTTCAGTTGATACAATGTGAGATACTCACTCCATCTCCTCCAACACCTAATTTTAATTTGCTAAATAGTCCAGCCTCACTTAGCCTCATGTAATGAAAACGGTGAACAGTAGCCACTTTTTAGGTCAAATCATAGAGGGATCTAAGATGTTTAGAAACATCCCCTGGAAGAGGAGTGTTTCTCTATTTATTTCTATGTAACGAGCTTCTGGAAATGAGGTTGTCAAATTAAACACTCGGGTTTTGATGCCTAAACAAATACACATATTAATACCTCATCTGGTGTCATAACGCCAGTCTCTGCCAGCTCTAATATTGACTATTCAGACTACCTGCAACGTCATAGGTTCCACTCAGGTCAGTGCCAGAGACCTCAGATCTCACAGGCTACAAAAGGAGCATCCAAGAAAATCAAATAAATGGAAACATTTAGGGAAAGAAGACACCTGAACCTGACTGTACAGGACTGCTTAGGGCTGATAAATAGCGGCAAACCAGATGATCTGGAGAGAAAAAAGGAGAGAAAGGGATTCCATGTGAAAACTTGAAAACAGGGTAATATGGCACAGCAGGACACTCCCTCCCCCCCCCCCCAAAAAAATAGCACTGCCAATATCCTGGGACATCAAAACCTCTTGCACTGCCCTGCCAAGAAACTGATGTCAGATCGAGTTGACATCAAGCTCATTCCAAGTCATGGAAAGGAGAAAACGGAGGGGAACTCGTAATGAATTACAGGATGGAGATTAACTAATGCCAGCCAGTGAGGCTGAGAGATGGTAAATCTTGTCGGTTTGACTTTACATCATTTTTTGATGGAGTCGTAAGTCTGGCATATAAAGGCAAGTGGTGATGTTGTTTTAAATTCCCACAAGGTATCCAACTGAAAGGTGATACTGAGGGAGAGAACAAGTCAGTGTGTCCACATCATAAAGAGATAAAAAATGACTAACTGATAACACGAAATAAAATAGTAGATGAGAATGCCTCATTTGGCATTTTCTGGTGGAGCTTCTGGGGGGATCTCATTTATTTATTTTTTTTTTTTCCTGTGTTATTCAATCACTGTATCACATTATCTTGAAGAAAAAAATAATAATAATAAAAAAAAAATCATTATTCGTAAAACTTGCAGATTGGTCTGGACCAATCGTTTAGGAGACATGTTTGAAAAGTGTCCTTTACCCAAACCCAAATGGGTTTGTATACATCTGGGAATAAAAGTTTAATGTCTCACTTCCAAGGCAGGGGATTTTACTGAGGAAAGCAGAGAGGAGCTTGCAAGCAGTGATGCTGCAACTGTGCTCGTGTGAGCAACAGCGTTAAAGTGGAGAGAAATGAAATGGGTGACAAAAGACGCTATCGGCTCTATATTCACCCATTATGGAGTGGGAATTGCTAACAAGAGCTGTTTCTAATTTATTCAAGAGAAGGAGAATTTTGAAATGAATGTAGAAAGTGCCATAGGGATGAAATCCTGAAAGGCACGCTCTATGGCAAAAGCCTGAAGGAGTTGTTTATTTATTTTACCCAGAGGATGACTAGGATGTGAGCTAATTATGGTGTGCAAGTGCCTACAGGGAGGTGATATTTATTGTGCTTCCCGGCTTTTTGTTTCTCAGGCAAAGGCGGAGCGACTGCCAGGCGCAGGAAGCTGAAGTCAGACGCACTAGACATGAGGTGGATATTTTTAATGTTGACGGTAATTAACAGTTGGAATAATAGACAGGGGAACATGGCAGATCCTCCAAGGCTGGAGCTTTTAATTAAGGCTCTGAGGACGTGAAGAAAGGCTAACGCTGGCGTTGCCATCCCTCGATTATCTCTAAAAACAGTGGAAATGGAGACTTTTCTGCAGGAAGAGTCGGAAGGGGAGGCAAACCTTCCCCTGCCCCTCTCTGCTGGCTGCAGAGGGTTTCCAGCTTTAGTCAGCAGCACCCCGTGGGACAAGTCATTACAAAATGCATTTTATTTCCAGCACGCTTGAGGAACTCCTGGCGCAGCAGCTCCTGGGAGGCTGCTTGGCCAGGCTGATGCAGGAGGTCAGAGCAGAGATTAGAGCACCCTCTTCTGCTCTGAAAATTTAAAGCAAAGCGAGACAGCTGTGCCTCAGCCTTCCCTTGGGAAATGTTATGGATGTACGAGCACACGCATCACTCGCTCGCTTCGATGAATACAGAAGTGTTGGGAATCCGATGGTATAGAAATAACACAGCATTACAGAGAAATACTATATGATGTGGTTGTTGCAGCAGTGATGAGCTGAAGATTTGAGGAAAAAGCAAGGTCTGGGGACATAGGATCTTTAACATTAATTCTAGAAAAATAAATTATCTTATTAACTATTATATATATATATTTTTCCTTCAGCTGCAAGACTTGCCTTTTTGAGACAAATCATGCAATGCCAGGACCTGAGCTTGCTTTGCAAGCATGGCAGAGCCTTTTGGGGTGAGAGACCTGGCAGAGCTATTTGGGGTAACCAGCTTTCTACACAGGAGGTGGATTCCTGCCACTGTCATTATCTAATTGCACGAGGTTCTGTTCTTTCACTGGGAAAACAAGAGGCAGAAGAAAAGTGAGAATGTGATGCAGGTTTCAAACCATTTGGCTATAGAAAATATATATAGAATATGAATTGTTACACGTCAGAATAAACACACTAGTAAAAAGACCTTCCTATAATTTTTTTAAACATCTTTCATTGTTCAGGGCTTGACACATCTTTCTTTCTTTCTTTCCTTCTTTCTTTCTTTCTTTCTTTCTTTCTTTCTTTCTTTCTTTCTTTC
>CM021765.1:202228894-202379256 GCA_011076525.1 Nettapus auritus
TTCTTTCTTTCTTTCTTTCTTTCTTTCTTTCTTTCTTTCTTTCTTTCTTTCTTTCTTTCTTTCTTTCTTTCTTTCTTTTTTTCCACAACATGGGACATTTTAATGCCATAAACATCCCCCAGAAGTGAGCCAGTGGAGCTACTGCAGGAGGCTTTGAAACTGCTGATCCTGAGTGGAATTAAACTGTGCAGTACCATTGTCAATATAATAATAATAATAATAAAGACAACAGGAAACCTGTTAGACATGTATGTATCTATAGGTATATTTGGTTATAGATATATACATAAATTAAACTATTCAAAAAATAGTTCAAAAAATCACAGTCCTACTGCTTGAGGTTTATTTAATTTCATACTTTGATCAAAGGTTCGTATGTAAGCCTAACGCACAAGTAGCATACATAGCAGTGTTCTGAGTTCAGGCTCGATGTCTGATGTCTTTTAAGCACTTCCAAAAGTGAAGCACTTTGGAAATTCCTGATAAGTGCCTTGAGCTGCGCCAGTCCCTGATGAAGCACATTTCCAAGAACCTTCCTGGATCCATGTGAGGAAATGAATGAACAGAAGGAAATGAATGAAACGAATGGAAAGAGCTGCTCTCCCCACTGCATCTGAGTGACTTTGTGGCTTCCCTTAATCATTAGTCACAAAGAAAGAGCTACTACTGAACACACGCCAAGGAGATTGTATGATTTATATGATATATTTCATGTTAATACCACTAAAATGTTGAGTTACAAAGGGTTCCCTGTAGACACAGTGCTGGTCCTATGGCCTCAGCTAAATTATTGTAAGGGGCTTCCTAGCTAGGGCAGGTATGGTGATGTTCAAGGTCTTTCCAGGTTGACAGTTTTATTGCCAGGTCCACTAAGGAAGGAAGGTGTCTGGGAATGTGGAGGGGTTTACTGGGGGCTTCAGCTGCAGGGAGAGATCTAAAGAGCCCAGGGAGATAAGAATGTTATGCTGCAAATATAAAAAGCAATGTGTATGTCATGATGGGTACCAGAGAGAAACAAGGAAGGTGGGACTGTAAAACATAAGCAGGATGGTGGAGCCTGAAAACAAATATTCTGCTTTCCCCCAAACCAAATATTCTGCTTATCCCATGTTCTGCCTGAAATATCTCTTCGCTCGACTGCTTTCAGGGCGGAAGAGGAGCTGTGGTGCACAGAGACTTAAGGATCTGTTCTGCAAGGGGCAGATCCCAGGAGCTAAATCCCACTAATCCAAAGGCAGAGCCTTAAGATGCCATCCCTACAATTACTGAGTTAGATATGAATAAGTCCTTGCACTGAGGCAGTTCGGAGTGAGGCAGCCTTGGAGTTTTGCAAGACCTTCACCGAGGTCCAAAGATCTTGGCGTGGTGCACCCCGAGTCATGAAACCCTGGAGGAGAAGGATGTTCCTCACCAAAGGGGGCACAGGAAGATTTTGATATTGCTGAGGGGTCCCAGAGTACCAGCTGGGGTGTCCCGTGAAAATCCCAGCCTGAAGGAGGTGGGCACTTGCACGGAGGCCCACAATGCATCGCCTCTCCCTGGGGCAGGACCCACGTCCCAGGAGGTCCATCACCACTGGTGAGATGCTGCTCTGCTGGTGGGCTGCTTTTCCTGGAGGGCTCTCTCCGTAGAGCACCTGCAGGTGTATTTATAGCACACTCAGCCTCGGTGGATGAAGATCCAGGATAAAAATACTTCCCCAGTGATGAACAGGTAAGCTGGTAAGGGGGCTGCTGCTTTTAAAGCACGAACCTGTTTGGATCAGCAAATTTTCTTAGCCATGGGATGACGCTAGTGATGGTGGAGGATCTGCTGTGGGTTTGGGATTTCTGTGGCTGGCTGTGAGGGGTGAGTCCTTTACACCCCAAACAATATAGCTCTTAGTCTTTAATAACAAATATTTTACGCCAAGCTTGAACACAAAGCTTCTGCCATGCCAGTTGTTTAACAGTCCTTAGCTAAATTCCAAGCATAATCCCACTTTTCCCTTGTTTCGTGACTACCTGTTTTTCTACCTTTCCTTCTGCCAGGTTTAAAAGACACTGGCAAATGAGATAAGTTTGACCTTGAAAAACCTTTTCAGAAAGTTTTAAAATCACATGCACTTACATATACAACCCTAAGTACCTGCATATATGGGCCAGTACCTGTTTGTGTGTCTGTGTTTATGTGTATATGGGCTCTGGTTCATTTTCACAACTCATTGAGGTTTGGGGAGTGGCAAAAATTGCTGTCTCAGTGCATTTTATCTTTTTATGCTCTTACTTATGTGTTTTTCTGTGTGGTTTGGGATTTATGTTCCGAAGAACTGAAAAAATACTGTATGCATAGGTTGTGTTTACTGCTGCAAACGGAGTCACTCTTCACTGTCTTGTTTCAAAATATATTGCAAAACTTTAAAAAATATTAATAGAAGTGTGCATTTTAGGACTACAGGGAGTTTAACTGGCAATTGGTAGGGTTGTCTGTGTGGCACAATGGCTTTTCTGGTGCACATCCATGGGGCTGTGCAGGTTTTTTGGCACCCCATACACTTGCACCTCGCGAGCTGTTGTATAATTTGGGCTGATTCAGCTCTACCTACATGCACTGAGCAAATACGTATACAGGAAGGCAAATGTAATCTGCTTTTCTTCCAGCAGCTGGTAATGTACTGCCTGGCTTCCTGAAGAGCTCAGCTTCGGTCTCCCTGCCTGTAAAACAATGTCATTGCTCCTACCGTGTCCTAACAGCTTGCTCTGGGTGCTGTTGAGGCACATTAATTTGCAGCCGTTCAGCACTGGAAATTCATTGAAGACGTTTTTCCACGCTCTCTGGTGGCTGCTGTTGGGAATAATCACAGTTTCCTCTCCAGTGCACTGTTCCATTTTTAAAATTGGACTGCTCGGACCCTGGGACTGTGATCCCTTCTTCTCCAAAGCCTTTCCCCATGCGGCTGCCAGGTTAGCAGTAGAACGAATAAGCAAAGACCCTTCTCTAGACCTTGGCCAGAGATTGGATTATGTGGTCCTGCAAGAAGACTGTGAGACATCAAGAGCTCTGGTTAGATTCATTGACTTTGGAAAATTTTCCTCAGCTTTTGTAGGCCCTCTGAACCCTGGCTTCTGTGAGGTGGCTACGCTTTTAGGGGAAAACTGGAATAAAACCATCTTCTCATGGACATGCATCAATTATAAACTGGATTCCACCACCCATCACCCTGCATTTGCCAGGACCCTGCCCTCTCCAACCCAAGTTTTGTTTACAATCATGAAATATTTTAACTGGGCTCACGTTGGCATCATTGCTTCCAACCAGGATGTATGGATGGACACGGCCAACAAGTTAGCGAGTGCTCTCAGGAACGAGGGGCTTCCTGTAGGCATTGTTACAGCCATGGGTAAAGGAGAAAAAGGCATTGAAAACACTTGGAACAAGATCAAAAAAGTTGGTGGCATTAAAAGTAAGTGCTTTGAGTGCTTTGAGTCTCACTCCTTTAATTTTATTTATTTATTTATTTATTTATTTCTCCAGGGTATGGACTGCATTGTTGTCCATGAACATAGCCTAGAGAATGAAATTTTGAAGTTATTTAAGTCAAGCAGAATTTTATCTCTGACCTTAACCGAGCTAGGGCTTCATGTGAAAGAATGCTGGGCATTTTGTATGTGATGGATATAGAATAAAATAGTAGCCTACAGCATCAAAGTCTGTGTCCTGCTTGTGTGAAAAGACAGTATTTAGTAGAGATGGGTGTATCAGCTTGACCCTATCAAGTGTAAAGAGGGGTTTGTAGGAATTTTTTGTGTTATTAGTGTTTTGGATTATCAGAAATCTCATGCTTTGGAAATGCTGTGTCCTTGTTACCAGGGTTCAGTGAGATATCAGGGGTGAAATCCGGTGTTACACACCGCATACTAAAGCAAAAGAAGCATCTCTGCTGGTGTACAACATGTGTAGTAAAGAATTATCTGTTTTCTCTTAAGAAAAATGGGTAAAAGCCTTGTTCTCCTGGTTCAAAACCCTTCAGGAAGTTTGTGACACAGCTCTGATCCTGGATGTACATCTTTGCAATCAGCACTGCAAATCCAGCTGAGGATGCGTTTTTGCTAAAACTTGGCTTTTTAGGCTAAATGCTAAAAAACAAGGGTAAGAAGGTGGTGAGTTTTATCAGTGCTTAGTTCTATGATGGAGAGCAAAACCACCTTGGGTGGGTTCATCTCATCTCCATCACTACTCTCTGTTTGAGATGATGGGCTGCTTCCATTAACAAAGAACCAGTCCCTTCTCAAACACGATTCATCTGACCAGCTTAAGCTCCCTGCTATATATAGTACATGATAAATCACTGCCTAGAAGTACCTGTTTGTTTCCTGTAATTCAGGCACCTGAAAAAAATGCCCTCGTTCATTTCAGCTCCCCATTTGTCAGGAATACTTTCTTTCCTAAGGATTGTCCAACCAAAATCTATACAGCTGGTGATATGATGAATGGGTGGAAGTTGGGCACTGTGTGGTGTCCGTCAGCTCAAGGCACACGAAGCGAAGGCTCATGTCTCAGTTAATGATAGCATAGGACCATGATTACCCTCCTGTTTTATTTTGAAAAGCCCAAATGGATTAACAACACTGTCTGTGGTCCTTGTGTTTCAGTTATACTTCTGTGCATGCATTCTGTGCTCATTGGAGGGGAGGAACAGGCTACCTTACTCACAAAAGCTCAAGAAATGGGACTAACAGATGGAAGATATGTCCTCATTCCATATGACACTTTACTTTACAGTCTTCCTTACCAAAACAACTCGTTTTATGCCCTCAACAATGACACCAAACTCCAGGAAGCATATGATGCTGTGCTGACTATTACACTGGAGTCTGGGAACAGGACTTTTTACGATGCATTCAGGGAAGCTAAAGAAAATGGTGAAATAGCCAGGGAGTTGGAAGCTACACAGGTAAATACTCTTTCTTTTGAGCTTTTCATGGTATCAGGACACGTAGTTCAAGCAATAATTACAGAGAAAGGACAGGGGAGAGAAAACCCAGACTGTGTGTGCTTGTATTTTGAGAAAAATATGGTGAAGGTTGGGTGTTGTCTGCATTTGTTTGGAAGAGGTATTTCTCCTGACTGTCTGGCAATCTAAGTCATTTAGTTCAACTACAGAGCCATGATGGGAATTCAAGAGAAACGGGCTGTCTCCAAGGCTCCGAGTTTGGTTTAACTTAGTTAACAGCAGTAAACCCAAACTAAAGTGGTCTCTCTTCATGTGGATAAAGTCTGTGACACCAGCTTAAAGCAACAAAATGAGATTCCCACATCTGACAATTTTGGGGGGGTTGCAACAAACAAAATACTGGACGCTTCTAGATGGAGCGCTTATTATCATTGCTGCCTTGTGCTTCTTAGCACTTCAGTCAAAGTTGTTCTTTTGAACATGCCAGAACAACTACCTCAAAGCCTATCTAAACAAACAAAGAAAAAGAAAAACACAGTCAAGTTCTACCTTGTAGACATTAGAACTGGAGAATCTGTTGTGCTGGTGAGGAGATGCAGGATGCAGCTGCACTAATCTTCAAATCTCACTAGGATCTTTAAAAAAAATTATGCACTTTTAAGGCACAATTTATCAGATCTACATGGATGTGTACTTTAGGAAGAAAGGAATCATGTCTTGCAAGCATCCATACCTTTTCCTTCACTGTAAGAAGGTTAACTATACTGAGTGTAGGGTTTTTCACTGTAGGTGACTACATCTGGTCAACAAATCCCAGCACATACATCAAATTCTGTAGTTCCCAACAGCATTTCTCATTTTATAATGAGTGCATTTGCTATAATCTTTCTTCAACTGTAAATGATCATATGTCTACAAAAACAACCATTTTCTGGGGCAAGAGGGAGAGCTACGGGCTCTTAAATCAAGTCTGGCACAGAGGGGAGCAATGTAAGGAGAAAAGGCTTTGGTACCCCACAGAACAGGTTTTCTCTGGCAGTGAATTTTATGTGTTAGGGATAATCAATGCTTTGACAGAGAGGACTGATAACCCAAGTATGACATTTTTCCTACCTGGGTAGGGAGCCGAGTCTCTTGCTGTGATCTTTTATTTCTGGAACATGTTTTAGCTCAATCCTTTGAGGCTAGCTGTGATAAGAAGCCAGCTGAACATCAGACTCATAGTCTTGCTTCTTCCCATAAAGTAATTTTACTTGATTTTAAAGGTATTTTGAAAGTGTATTTTGGGAAGCAGCCATAAGAAATGTTTTGGACAGAGCTGCCTTCAATGTAAGAGTCTTCAAACCCATTTTTCTGTGAGCCTTAATGCTCACAGGTTCAAGTACCTCCCTCTTAGCATTTTTGATACTTAAGATAGCCAAAAGCTTTCAAGATCTTATACCTAAACTGAATGCCGAATGGGAAACAAAGATATTCAAGTCCTCTAATATATCCTCCTATATCCAGATATTAGACCGAGTTTGCACAGAAGATCTGTGACAAACCTGGAGAAGAAAAACAAGTGTCTCAATTCTTAGTTTACAGATAAGCCAGAGGGACATTTTTTGATGCAGGTGTTAAACCAGAAGCTGGTGGCAGTATAACCTGACCAGAATTTCATCTGTAATTTCAGGTTTCTCCACTCTTTGGGACAATCTATGACGCCATTTACTTCATGGCAATGGCTATAAACAGTGCTCGGAAAAAAGGAGCCTGGGTCTCAGGAGTTAACATAACAGAACACACAAAAAATGTCAGTTTCCCTGGATTTAGTCAGTGGGTAGAGACAGACAGCTGTGGGAAGTGGCTGAGCAACTATGTGGTACTGGACACAGACGGTCATGGGAGTCAGCTTTTCCCAACCCACTTGCTGGACATGTCTTTAGACGATGTGAAATCCCTGGGCCAGAACATCCACTTTCCCGGTGGAGCCCCTCCCAAGGCAGACTGCAGCTGTTGGTTCGATCCAGATGTTCTCTGCACTGGAGGTAAGAAAAACAAAATAATATGGTCAAATATCATGACGCCTAACCTTCTTATTTACTTAATCTTTTTTCTTACTCCATGTGATTTCCTAGTAAATTAGATCTCCCCAAAGAGAAAAGACTTAACCCAAAAAATTCCCATGAAGATGTCTGGTCATCACACTACTTGTAGCGGGAGTCCTATGCAGAGATCCCACTGTTGATCTACAAGACTCTCTTATTGTTTTTTTAGGTCAATAATGTTGTTGCCACTGGGTGCTGGAAAGAGTTTTCCAGGTCTAACAGTCAGGTGTTGACTGTCAATTTGACAGTCAATTGCTGTCAATTTGATGGCAAGTAATATATTGCTGCCAATTTGATAGCAAGTAATATATGCCAGATAGCAAGCAATATATGCTAGAGGCTCCACCCAGCCCTGTGTCCCTGTCCTGAGGGACAGGGCACTAAGAGGATTTGTGCTGAAGACATTGTTCTTATGCTGCACAACTGCAGATGCTCTCACCATCAGCCCCAGTTAACCCCAGCTTCTTTAAAGAGTTAGGTATGTGGTGTTAAGGCTCATCAGAGCTCATCATAAAAGAAAATAATAATTATTCAAAGTGTCGGAGTAGACAAATGAAGTGGTCATTGAAGACTTAAGAGAAGAAATATTTTCCTGGGTTTGCTAGACTGAGCACCGGTTTCACTTACTGTTTTTAACTTGAGGCAACTGCGCTGCAGTTTTAAAGTCAACAGGGAAACCTAATTCTCAGGGTAGGATACTTAGCTTCCACTTGACATATTTATTTATAATAATACACATTTACTCCTACTGTTCTGGGATATCACTTAAATAGACAAACTTAACCACTTCTACAGAATATTTCATTCAGCAGCTGAGGAAAGCATTCCCCTTGGCTCAGCAGTAGCTGGTGTACATCAGAGTAGCTCCATGGAAATTGGAGATATACCGATCTTACAGCAACCGACAAGCAAATATAATCTCACTATGTATCTAATTCTGCATTGTCACTAGGAATGCTATAGCAATTCAGCATCCCACTGCTGTTATAGAAAGATCCCACTGATTTTTAGAGATATCAGATTTTATGTTCCCACATTTACAAATCATAAAAGCATTTGTCAGTGAAGTGACAATTTATTATTACTACTAATATTTCACAGACTGGATTTTATGACTGGAACTAAACCTAGGCCTCAGTCTGTTTTTTTTGCGTGGAGTTAGGGGTGGAGGAGGTATGGATGTGAAGCTGCCAAGGTGCTGAGAGAGGGAGAGAAGGGAAACAATTTCTAGGCAGCTTATGGAGGTCCCCAAGGAGGAGCCCCCAACCCCTCTCTGGGCAGCCTGTGCCAGGGCTCCGGCACCCACCCAGCCCAGCAGTGCTTCCTGAGGGGCAGAGGGCACCTCCTGGGCTCCAGGCTGTGCCCAGGGCCTCTATGCCTGGCCCTAGGCACCCCTGAGCAGAGCCTGGCTCCGGCCTCTTGGCACCTCCCAGCAGTGCTGGTGGCCATGGCTGGCAGCCCCCGGAGCCTCCTCTGCTCCAGGCCCAGCAGCTCTCGCAGCCTCTCCTCACGGCAGAGGCGCTCCAGGCCCTTCGGCACCTCGGGGGCCCTGTGCTGGGCTCTCCCCAGGGTGCCAAACCCTTTGATCTCTTCAGGAGCTGGCTCCCACACCTATCGTCTCTCACCTGGTAGTAGGCTCCCAGACCCCTTATCTTACTCAGTGGTTAGACTTGATGCCTGCAAGCATCACACATAGGCAGAATAGAGAGCACCCTCACCCAGCAAAAAAAAAAAAAAAAAAAAAAAAAAAAAAAAAGTAGGAACAGGAGACGGTAGGATAGATTGTGATAAGCGTGTGTAGTGTTTGGCCAGAAAAATGCACATTTATGTGTGACCAGCATCCCATCCTCTCCATTCTTGGTGTTTATTTTTCACTTCTCTCTCGTCCTTTTACTGTCTTTCATTCACTCCAGTGAATTTTGTGCTTCAGCCAGCTCTCACTCCGCTTATCAGGTGCTGCATCAATGAAGGAAATAGGACTTAGGCATTTTTCAGCTGTGGAAGAGTCCTCACACTATGAAGGGTTACAGGGGGGCTATCTGAGGAAACGTAGGAGACAGCACCAGCAAAATCAAAAAACAAAACAACCCCCTCCTCCCCATAAATAAATAAATAATAATAACAATAAATAAATGACCAAACCAAACAAAACACAACTGGACGCAGAAGAGAACATCAGCAAACTCCACATTATTCCTACCACAATGTGGTCTGGCATACAGATTGTCTCTGAAATTGTTAGATGACCATGTAGGGATGTGAGATGGGCTTTTCATACCCCTACACTGTGCCACTCTCTCGCTGGGAAGGCATTTTCTTCTTTGTGCAGTAAGAAAACCCATGCCCCTGTGACTGGGTTATTCAAAGTTATTCTCTCTTCAGTAATAGGTTTCCCAGCAGATGACCACAGGTACAGAGTGTCCTGCAAGTCTGCCTCTAAGCTGATCCAGTCCCTATTTTTTCGTGGCTCTAGCTGTGAAAGCAGAGTGACTTATAAGCATAAGGACAATCAGGGTCTGAAGCCCTGGGCTGAAATGAGAAAATGAGGAAAAATTCAGCTAAAATGTTTTGTCTGCTCCTGGAGAAGATGCCATTTTTAAAAACTTCCTGCAGCTTTCACTGGGAAGATCTATGTCTCTATGTCTCACAAAGTACCCTGAGACTTAGGTGCAAGAGAGACTTAGAGTCATGAACTTTTTATCAGCCCAAATTTCTGCATGTTTGTTTGTGTTAGAGGATCTCTGAACACAGAGAGAATAAAGTAAATATAAATAAAAGATAGAAGAGGCAGAGACAGCAAATTCTTCCCACTGGATTTAAGCTCATCCATTCATGTCAGCTTTCCTTAGCTCCCTAGCAAAGGAACTCATGAGCAAACTGTCTCTAGTACATTATGTCAATGGGCCCATTGAGACATCAGCCTCGTCTCCCTGCTCTTCTGCTCTTTTCAACGTTAGACATCTGTAGCAGGGAATGAAAAATCCCAGATGGACTGGTGACTCACACTAGCAGTCAGTTTGGTACCACATGATAAAGCTTCTTCAGTGTTTCAGTTCCTGGAGAGAAAATGGTCAAATGTTCAGAAGTTATGAACTTTGTAGAATCTGTCTGTAGGATTTAATTCTTGTCTGTGAGTCCAGTTGTTTACTATTTTTCCCACTGATTCAGAACTCTGTATCTCATTAAAAAAAAAAAAAAAAAGATAAAAATGTGCATGCATGTAAGTAAAAAATTAAAGCAGTTTCATGCAAATACAGTCACCAGTTGTGCATTCATAAATTAACATTAAATAAGAATAGTTTTCTTATAGTGTTCTTTTTAGCTGAATATTTGACTTTGTAGTTTAAAGGCTTAATATTGGTATTTTTAATATTATCGCCTAAATCAAATTAATTTTCTTATTTATTCTAATTATTTAAATATTATTCAAATTATTAATTATCATTCTAATTAATCAGTTTTCTAATCCACTGATTTTTCCTCCTCTCTTTGCACAGGGATTGAGCCTACAATCATGATTTTGGGAGCAATGCTGGTATTTGCCCTGGTGCTTTGTGCTGTGGGCCTAGCTTATCTTATCAGGTGAGAATTGCAGCACTTATTTGATTTAGAGCCAATTTTACCTTCTGTGGGAGGCTTGCTAGCAGCTTGGGCCATGTGTAGCAGGTTTGGTTGAGGTCTCTGCTCTCCAGCCAAATGTTTCTTCACTTTATTAAGTGATTGAGGCTTGGGTGGTGCGATCATTGGTTCTGTAGTCTTGGGAGGAGCCATTTCACACTCAATCCAGTCCAGCTTTAGAAGAAGATTGTAGTTTGCTGCAGGAAGGATTAACTGGATGATGTCTCTGAAGCATTACAAAGATGACTATCTCTTTGGAAGTGCAAAGTATGCCCTACAAATCAACAACAGGAATCTGCTTTGAGAACTTCAGGGTGGAGACCAAGAGGACTGCCATTTTAAATTGTTGTTTGTTTGTTGGTTTGTTTGTTTTTTCTTATTCCAAATAATTACTTTCTGCATTTCTGTCTTCTATATGATTTACCTACCTAGCACATAGGCTACCATGCATTGGAAAGAGAGAGAGACTCTCTCTGGAAAGGGTTTGGACCAATGAACTCGAACACTTCTTTACTGTCAAGCCAATTTATTCCCTGCTCTGAGCTGGAGTCCAGGTCCCTGGTCACTCACGTTGCATATACATTGTCCTGGGCATGGGATTTGCTCTGGAGCAAAACAATAGTCTGCTCAGGATGAGACAGTTTCCACCAATTGTACAAATCACACTTCTGTCCCAACTGTATATCCAAGGTGGATGTGTGCCAACATGGACTTGGTGGCTTGATCTTTGCAAGGCCAGCATAGCCATAATCTAAAGTACTCTTCTACTCCAAACTCCCCCCTGGAGGAATCTGTCTGTCATTGGTGACATCTAAATGGTACAGGACTGAAATTAGAAGGCATATTTATTCAGCAGCAATGGGTTCAGCAGAGCACGGCTCCTGGAATGTCCCATCCAGCTCAGCCTGTCAGATCATCCTCAAACATGTTCTCTCCCCACTCCTGAGTCATTCCTCCAAGCCCAGATGATATAAGGCCACCCAACAAGCAACACCTCAAACAGCTTCCCTGTTTATGACACACAGATGCTTCTAATACTTGATAATTGCAGGCACTGAGGAGGTGGCCTCCATCCACCCACATCTTAAAGCCCTGCTCTATGCCTTGGCCACCAGCCTCTACAATTACACAAATAAAAGACATTTTTTTCTGCCTATTCTATGTGAAAGCTGTTCCACAAGTACCAGACTGTGCCTGGGAAGGCTTAGTCGTAAAGTAAAGATGTATGGCCATCTGCAGGGGAAAAGAGAGAAAAAAAATAAAGTCTAGTGTGACTCAGACAATGATTTATGTTAGGGCAGGGCATGTCTGGAACTAAATTTAAACCACAGCATGGACTGAGTTCAGATGTGGGAGCACTGGTCTAAGCTCTGCCAGGGATCTGCTGCATGACCTTAAATGAATCACTCCACTCTCTGTGCTTCGCTTTCAGCAGTGGGGTGCTTTCCTCCATGCCTGGGGGAGAGGACGTGCATGATCGAGCACAGTTTTTTGCAGGACAGGTGAAGGGTACGTGAGTGATGAGCTTTTTGCATGGAGCTGACTTGGGTGGCAAGGGACAAAGTGGTTAGAGAATGATGATAATAAATCAGCCAAGGTGATGCGGACATATGGATGAGGCTCCCTCTGAACTCCAAAGAGCTATGCTGTTCTAAAATGCCCAGAGTGGTGCATGCAATGAAGAAGTAAATCGTGGTGATCTGTGTATATTTTGCAAAATGAACCCTTCCACAATATGGTTAGTAAAAGGAGTCTTACTGCCAACAGTTTTTTGGGAATTTCATCAGGAAAAGTTCTAATTGTCTTAGCAGACAACCAAATGTGAATTTAGTCTTACCAGATGACCAGACATCTGCTGGAGTGTAAACAAAATACTTTGAACTAAAAAAAAAAAAAAAAAAAAAAAAAAAAAAAAAAAAAAATTATAATGGGGGCAATTGAGAGCTTTTCTTTCCCTTTTCTGTACGTGTCTGATGAATTTTTGACTGTCTCTTGGACAGTATGTTTCATGCTCAGTGTTAGACCTTGGCATTCATTGAAAGAATGGTGTGTGACTTCTGCCTCTTTCCTGAGTCCACAAAATGTCCAAGTGGTAAGTATTAGTGTCAGATGAATCCCAGCGGAAAACTACCCATGACAATCTGGAACGTTTCATATTAATTTGTGCAAGCCTGTCTGAACTAGCCCATGAATGTGTCGTCCTTGTTAGTGCATCCTTTCCTGCTGTGAGCTTTTCTGCGATGCCGATTTTAGAGAAGCTGGGCAAGTAGCAGACAACATCTTTTTTTCTGACAAGTACATTGAATTTCCTATCTCCCCTGAGGCAATTCTGCAAATCTGGTAGTCTTTCAAGGAGTTCAGAGTCATCCCTTGGAAAACAAGCAGCAGCATCCCTGGGAGGTGCCAGAAGAACATTTGTCCTGTGCTGCACAGTATGCGATAGACATCCCATCTGGCTCAGATCCTGGAAGTAGATCTGAATCAGCAGTCTTCTGCTTGATATAATCACTCATGACCAAGAAGAAGAACACTGGCTCAGCAGTATTGCTTCCAAGACCTCCACGCTGCATTGCCATGTACAACAAACCTCTCATTCCTTGTAGCCTTTCCCTCTGTTATGAGTTTGCAGTCATTACAAGGAGGTATCTTGCTGTATGGTTCATACTGCACCATGCTACAATATTCAGCTAGCACGCTTTGATGGTGACTGTTGTTCAGGCTGCTTTTATAAATTACCAAAGGTTCAGTTTCAAGTTTCAGGCCCTAAGAAAGGCTGATGTTTCCAAAAGCTGGTCTTTCTTTTTTTTTTTTTTTTTTTTTTACCAGATAGGTTGGTCTGATAAATCCTGCTATCCTCCCTAGTAGAGAATGGTGGCTGGGGATATGATAAAGAAATGCAAGCAAAACAAAGTATGCATTACATACGCCTCCAGTTTATATTTGTAAGCAGATTAACTCAAAATCTCTATTTATGCTGAGACCCTCTGAGATTAAAAATTTTGCTGTTTGTGAATTGGTAACCCTTGCTGTTTGACTCAGAGGATTTCAGTCCAAGGCAGGACATCTTGGCTTGTCTACTGTTTTCACCCATGTCCAGCACTATTGCACCTTCCTAATACTGCAGTGAAGCGAGACACGGGGCATTCAGTGTCAGAAACTACTTACCTGGCTAGAAGTGATAACTGTGGCTCTCTTAATCTCCCAGGCATAGCATCCTGAACAGCCAGTTATTCAGGGGGCCTAACAAGATAATACTGACCCTGGATGACCTTATCTTCATCAACCCAGAGCTACATAAAAAGGTAAGTCCTTCCACTCATGCAATTAATCCTGTAGGACCCTCAAAGACAGGTTTGATGTATGGCATTTTCATATCCATGTGGCTCTGGGAAGGTCCTTCACTTCCCCATACCTCATTTCCTCCTGCATGTCAAATATTTTCCCATATGCTGAGTGGTTTTGAGTCTCAGGTAAGATGCACATGCAATGTTGGAGCTGTTATTATGATATAAAATAGTACCCTAGGCCATGTTTATTCTAACAGCCAGAGCTTGTTCTTTCTTCCTGACAATGGAAGGCATAGCATCATTGATATCCACATAGAAAAACTATCATACCCTCTAAAACAAAGTGTCTGCATCCAAACTACCCATCAGGAATTGTTCCTGGCCTGTGCTGGCTCCTTCCCAGCTCTGGGGATTTCCTGGGGAAGTGTTATTTGGCACAGACCAGACCCATGCCCACGACCATGCCAACAATATAGAATTACAAAATCATTAAGGTTGGCAAAGCCCTCCAAGATCATCTGGTCCAACCATCCCCCTACCACCAATGTCACCCCCCAAACCACGTCCCCAAGCACCACATCTAACCTTGCCTTGAACACCCCCAGGGACGGTGACTCCACCACCTCCCTGAGCAACCCATCCCAATGCCTGACCGCTCTTGCTGAGAAGAAATGTCTCCTCGTTTCCAACCCAAACCTCCCCTGGCACAACTTGAGGCCATTCCCTCTAGTCCTATCACTAGTTATGGACTGCTGTGGGGCAATTCTGTTGCTTAAACCGATGGCATGTATGTCCTGGGCAGAGCGGGGGTGGAGGATCACATCCAGAGGTGTGAACTGTCCTGCATCTGCTTTCCTTGCCTTTCAGAGGCTGACCTTGGACAGCTTGACTGATACAAACAGCGTAGCAGCCGAGACCAGAAGCCAGAAGTCCCCAACCCGCTCCTTTTCCTTGAAAAGCTCAGCTGCCACCCATGAAACCTCCAACGTGGCTTTGTATGAGGTAGGTATGGATACAGCCTCCCACCACTTTGGGTCACTGAGCTGCTTAGGTGGGGAAAATCTTGGGCTGCTGTACTGTAGATGCCAGGACATTAGTACTGCTGATGGCCCCAGAGGGTGAAAATAGAATAAAATGAAATAAAATTAATAAAATAAAATAATAATAATAATAAATATAAATAAATAATCGATTCTTTCCAAAAATACAACTTTTTGATAAGTGGCATGGCAATTCTTCTTGTAAAGAGACAAAGAAAACTAGATTATTAAGGCCAGCAAATCTGTAGAGGGTTACTGTCTCTTTTAATCAATGTATCATTGTTTATTAGATATTAATAATAATATCTAATTCAGTACATTCTAATGTTAATTAGATACTAGTAGATACTTCCAGCTATGAGGTTCTGAGATAGGTGAAGGCCCTGCCTCAACCCCATTTTTGTAGGGTTTCCTGTGGATTCTCATTTGGGTGTGATATAGAAAGAAGTACTGCCAAGGATGTTGAAAATCCCCGACCACTTTTAGATTCAAGGATCTGGAATTCGGACCTAGGTCTCAATGTTAGCCGTTGTTCAGAGACTTGCTCTGTCATTCACCCACCTGTATTGTGGACAGGGTGACTGGGTGTGGCTGAAAAAATTTGAGACGGGAGCAATTCACCATCTGCGGCAAAGCTCCACCAGCATCTTGAGGAAGGTAGGAACAGGGGCTGAGTGGGGACGCGGAGGGAAGGTTGTCTGGGGGCCTTTGCAACAGCAGGGATTTTTTTATTCTCCTTGACTCCTGTTTATATCCATTGAAACACACTTAATGGCTGTCAGTAATTCTTGCCTGATTAAACCTGGGAGAAAGGACCATGCAGGACTGCATATGACAAACCTGCCAATGACCCACGTGTCCCAGTCAGCAGCCTGCAAAAGCCCATCCCGTGCCTGATAATTCAGAGCTGGCGCAAGACTAAATGTACAATGAGTCCTCTAAACAAAGTTGTCTGCAAAGACAGAGTGGTCTGGGGGAAACCACCCCTTTTTGTATCAGGGCAGGGTAATGCCCTGCTAGCTATTTTTATGTGCTGTTTGCTGACTGTCTAGCAGTTTGGCACAGACATAGCTGTGCATTTCTCTGGAATTTGGTTTGTATTTCCAACTAAGACTCTCTTCAAAAGTTTAGTTTTCTATCTTATTATTATTAGCTGACAAGCAAACACAGTAATTTTCCATATTCAAGGCCATTAGCTGTTGGCAGTTACTGCGAACAAATGAATGGCATTATTATGCATAGAAATATAGCAAATTTAGCAGGGCAATTAGCCAAAGCCACTGTTGATGAATGATGTTGTATACTCCAGGCATGGTATTGCTTTCCAGATCAAACCAGAGCTGAAGCAAGGCCCCACATACTGAACTCAGCTCACCCCACCTAAACCATTTTGTGCTGGTGAAAAACCCAGTCCAGCTTATCTAAAGAAAAACACGTTGCTGCTCATTTTGCCTTTTCTCTCTTGTTTTCATTGTCTTAATGGTTAGACTAAGAAAAGCAAAGCTTAAAAAAGTGTAGGACAGATGAATGTAAGTGGCAAAGATATTGTTTTCTTCCCCATTCTTGTGTGAAAGGTTGTTTGGAAAGACAGGAACGGTAAGGGCATCTGATGATGCTGAGCAGATGTCTGGCTGACTTGGTCTCCTGTGATTCACTGTCTTGTTTCAGATGAAAGATTTGCGTCATGAAAATGTGAATCTGTTCCTGGGCTTTTTCTCTGACTGTGGCATCTTTGCCATAGTGACGGAGTACTGCTCCCGAGGAAGCCTGGAAGACCTACTGAGAAATGAAGATATGAAACTGGATTGGATGTTCAAGTCCTCCCTCCTGATGGATCTAATTAAAGTAAATCCATTGCTCCTGCTGAGGCCTGACCAGCATGTGATTTTTAGATTGACATAGCTATTTCCTCCAGGACTGTGGGATTTTGGAAGTAATGTGGGGAAAACAAATGTGATTGTAATTATACTGGTATACATGGGTCTTTAGTAGAGACCTCTTGCTCCTGTTTTGTTACCATGCTACAATCTCTATTACTGAAGAACAGTCTCAATCTTTTCTGTATTTCATAGGGAATTAGGTATTTGCACCACCGAGATTTTGCCCATGGGCGTCTGAAGTCTCGTAACTGTGTTGTGGACGGACGGTTTGTGCTGAAGATCACCGACTATGGTTATAATGAGCTCTTAGAAGCACAGAAATGCCCTTATATTCAGCCACCCCCTGAAGGTAGGTGCCATAAGGAAATATTTGGGGAAAATATTTGTCCATTGATTTAACAGCCAGTGGCCACATGAGGATTTACATGCTTCATCTCACAACATCCAGGTGCCTGTATACAATGAATTATTATAGGAAAGAATATGCAAAGTTTTTTTCAGACTTCCTAAAGGCTAATAGCAGAGTGTCATAGTAATGGAAAGAGATTTTGTTGTAAGCAGTGACAGAGCTCAAGCTTTTGGTAGCTGGAGAAGGGTTTAAGTGCACCTCAAATCTGAAGCAATCCTGAATTTCTCTGACAGGTGGAATTGGCTTCATGTTCTTAGCTCCAACCCTATCTTTGAAGTTTTAAGTTAAGCCAAATAAAAAGAGTCTTTACAAAAAATAAATATCTGAAACACAGGAAGATAACAGTCTCTTTGAAATAGGTCCTTCACATGCCAGTCACCAAAGACTGTCACATGACATTATCACCTCTTAGGGACAGCATCTCAAGGGATGGAGTTTGGAGATTTTGATGAGATTTCTTTTCAGTGAAAAGAAATTGCCAGCAATTGCCTTGAATTCCTATTGTATCCCAGCTTATCCTACAAAGCTGGTTTCAAGTGGCATGTAGTGCTTTGATCCCTCTGTCACAGGATTCGATTCCAACACATTTCCAGTGTCTCAGCTATGGAAGCTGCCAGAAGACCTGTCTTCTCCTCCCTTGCATTAGTTATATATATTGCAGTACCTGAAATGTTCCATATTCCCATTGCCCACAGTGCACAGCTGCCAGGGTTACAATATCCCAGTTTGAAAAAGATTCATTTCCTGATGAGTTTTACTACTGTGTCTTTCATCACTTGAACTATAGGACTATAGAGACTGGTCATACTTCAGACTGCCACATACTTCTGTGATGGAAACTGCTTTCATCTGAGAACTATGTAAAATACTTTAACTCTTTCTTCATTGATAAACAACACCTGTAACAAGAAATCCAGGGTTTAGCACCAGCATTTTGTCTGAGTGATGCTTTTTCAAACAACAAAAAAAATAGTCAAAGCTTCTGACACTGGTCAGATGGCTTCTTATACAGAAGTTCAGGACTAGTGTTACAGAATGTAAATTATTGGTATAGTAAATTTTTTCAGATGGTAGGGTGAAATTTGGAAAATTTAAATTTATCATCAGTACAGAAGTTTAGTATTTCTAACACATTGCTAGAAATAAAAGACCTGATTCAATAAACAATGAAATATGTTCTCACCTCTCCTCAAATGACTGAAATGAAGCAAGCATTTAAATACCAGGATTATCACTGCAATTAGCAAGTCTGAGCCTAAGTAAAATGAATCTGATGCTCTTTATTTTCTTTAGAATTGCTCTGGACAGCACCTGAGTTGCTGAGGGACCCAGACATGCGCAGAAAAGGCACATTCAAAGGAGACATATACAGCTTTGCAATTATCCTGCAAGAAGTGGTTGTTCGGGGCCCACCGTACTGCACGTCAGACCTCTCAGCTGAAGGTAGGCCATGATTTCTGTTCAGTTTTAAGGCTTTACACAGAGCACTCACAAAAAGTTTGGTCAAGCCCCTTGAGTAAAATGTTGCTGTGAAAGTGTTATCTCAATCTCATGACCATTCTCAGTGAAAAAAGAAAAAAAAAAAAAAAAAAGTCTATTTTCAATACAACATCCATAATTAACATCAAAATGTACACTTCTAATCTCAGCCTTGGTAAATGACTAATCTCTTCTATTAAGGGGGTTGGGGCACTGGGTCACCTCCCTAGATGCTTCAGAGCTGGCCGGCTCTGCTGTAGTTTCTTCCCACCCATTATTCCTTTTATGTCTGTTTTAAGAGGGGTGAGGTTTTTGAGCTGGACCCCATGCTAGCCATGTCTTTTTCCTGCTTTTTCCATCAACCCATCTATTTTTCCTTAATTGCTTCCCCATTTAAAGAGGTTCTGTGTCCTCAGCAGAGATCAAAGTGATACATCATGACCCTGGTGACTTCTACTGAAGGCGGCTTGTATCAGAAATAGCAAATAGGTGAATTCCTTGGGAACTGTTCATGGTGCAACTCCCGTTAGTTCAAACCCTGTTAGGAGGGCATAGGAAGAGCAAACACACTGCAGCCAGGGTCAAGTCACAGCATTTGGACACAGATGGGGGTGACGAGAGTCAAAGAAGAGCTGTTTTCAGTGAATGCCCATTGTAAACCCGTTTAAGTTGGACAGTCACCAGGTGGGGTATGGCCATTTGGTGCCTGGAAAAATAGCAGTGGTCCAAGCTGCTGCTGCAATGCAGCGACAATGATGATTATGGTGTAATTCAGAGGTGGACTACAATGCAATCTATGATGTAATTTGCAGGTGTTCTCCCTCCTAGCCCCCTAGAGGAACCCCCAGTAGATGTTGAACAGAGTGCACTCCACTTTCCTGACCTGATAAAATGATAAATTTCTACTCATTGCTTCCTAATCCTCAAGGAGCTTTCGTACATAGTGTGAACTTTAAAACTGACTGCAGAAGGCAATTTCCCCTTGGCTGTCCCTGGAAATACTTAGCCAGGTGCTTTGGTTAGTTCATTTGGTGGAGATGGGTGGGATGGGCCAAGGAGCTTTAAAGTAAGCTGTCATCACTGAAAAGCCTGTGATACTCACCCTAACAGCTGTGGGAATGCAGGGCCTCTGCCAAAAAAAGGGTGGTTTTCACTCTAGATGACTGCTCTGCACTTGACAAGATGAAACCTTCAAAAACAATCACAGTTTTTTTGTTTGTTTGTTTGTTTGTTTGTTTTTTTTACACAGGAACATAAGAGTTCTACCTTACACTTTTTTTCAGGGGCAAGACTAGCTCCCTGAAGGTATCTCTCCTTCTCAGTTTAAATTGCAGAGTTTGGCTAAAAAGCAGTAAAAAACAAAACAAAACAAAACACAACAACAACAAAGAAAACCTGTCTCTGAAAACCGCCCTGAAGTTTCAGTGCTCTGGCTTGCAGTGAGCTCCCCAGTCACCTTGGTGTGGCTGCGGGAGTGCAAACTGCTAATGTGGGATTAGGAGCAAAGTGCCAGGGCAGGGAAGAGGGAGATTCATGTGGAGCTACAACAATAATTTCCTTCAGGATATTCTTAATAAGAAATACGTAAAATGAAGAGTCAGGGCTGGGTTCAGACATCACACTTCCCCATCCATATTTCAGCTGTCAAAGAAACCCGCAGCTCAGCTCCTTCGCTGTAGGGCTGCTTTATCTAAAAACTGCACATTCAAGGACTGACTTCTCAGGACCTGTGAGCCCAGCCATTCATTAGTCTGGTTTCACCTCTAGCCAGGGAGTCACTTCCCAGATGTTGTTTTGAACCCAAGCTCTCTCCCTCTTAAAATACTTTCTTCTGTCTCCATTCCCATCCACCTCCTACATACTGGCTCCCAGTTAACAATGAAGCATCAGTGGCTGGTATCCTTCCTGTCTGGGCTTGGACATAACTCTCTAATTTCTTATAGGACCACAAATCCTGATGGAGAGAGTCGGAGGCAATTTCATTAAATATAAGCCTGAAGGCTCACACATCGATCTGTCACACAAGCTTCCCCCATCCAGCCACTTTATTGCTTGTAACCTGTCTCTCCAGGGACAAGAAGGCAATTGAATTTCTTGCCTTTTAAATCCTCCAAGAGACTCCTGACAGAAGAAAGCAGGAAACCCCAGTCTCATTTGACACAGCCATGGGGTGAGAAATAATAGTGACAGTGAAGGAATGAGCAAGGGAGGGGCGAAGAAGCCTGTGCTCTTTGCCCTCACCAACAGCCCCGATTTCACAGTGTGTTTCGGATTCCTCTCTTTGTCACAGAAATTATAAAGAAGGTGAAGAAACCCCCTCCCTTGTGCCGCCCAAACATAGCCCCTGAGATGGCCCCCCTGGAGTGTATCCAGGTAATGAAGCAATGCTGGGGTGAAGCCCCTGAGCGACGTCCCACCTTTGAGGAGGTATTTCACAAGGTCAGTGAACAGAGCAGCAGGTGCAATCCTTTGTTTTTACTTGGCAGGAAAGTGGTTTGTTTTATTTTAATTAAGTAATTAATGTTTTTTTTGCAAACTGGGTCTCAAGAAATGATTGAGAAAGTCCTAGAGCTCTAGTCTTGCCTTTACTGTTGTGTTGTTTTATGCTTTGTGCATGTCTTATACCTTGATCTGAATTTGGACTGCAGTGGGACCACCACATGGGATGTAAAGCAGGAAGGAAATGGGCTTGGTGTCTGCACATTTACAGTGTAGCTGTCCTGATAGTCTCATGGAGATCAAAGAGCTGCGAATTATGTCGTCTACAGATCAATGTGTTGTTTGAACCTCTAAAGTTTCGGAGAAAAGCTGTTTTTTTTTTCCTTAGTTTCAATCTCAAGAAGATTTGTAAGATCCCAAACTGATAGCAAACTGAATGAAATTGAATGGCCTTTGGTGCCAAAACATGGCTGAATGGTTTAAGACCATGGTCTTAAGACAATGGTTTAAGACTCTTTGGCCTGGAGATGAGGCAACTGAGGGCAAATATGAAAAAACTATCAAATCCTGATTTCTACAAAAAAGGTGATTAGGGAACAACTGTTTACCATTGCTCATAATACAAGAACTAGGGGTATCAAATAAAAGGAGGAAATAAACCGAACTCCAAGAAACAAAAGGAATTGCTGCCTCACATAGTGCATATGTGAACTGGGTGAATGTTACTACAGGATGCTTCCAAGTATTTAAAGGCGGTTCATGAAAGGAAAATTCACCAAAGTCTGTTAAACACAAAGACACATTTTTTGACATAGAAGGTCTCCAAACTTCAATTTGGCGGAGGCTGGGAGCACATTCCAGGGAAATATGACTGTACATTAGCCCTGTTTGAACATCTTTCCCAGACACCTGTTACTGTTCACTATCATGGATAAATAAATCTTTTGTCTGATCCAGTAATGCCATTCCTATATTCTTTTAAGGTCAAACTAGAAAATCTAATATCCATCATTTTTACCTTCCAATTCTTTGATACTGTGATTAATTTCACACCCATGCGACTTCATTCTTGAGTCTAATACAATACCTGAGTCCACAGATTATCCAAATGGTTCCAAGGCCCAGTTTCAGGTCAAGAGGAGAGAGCACAACTCAGTGTGGTTGGGGGTGGCAGCACACATACATGCCCATGTGCAAAGGCACATTTAAGACCAGTAAGACAAAAGTAAGAATTTCCAATGCCATCAAATTTTGACCTCTGAATGGAAAGGGAGGCTGATGGGAGACCATCACCCTCTGAAAGCAAGTTGTAGCAAGGAGCGTGTTGGTCTCTTTTCTTGGGTTTCAAGTGACAGGACATGAGAAAAGGTAGCAAGTTGTATGAGGAGAGGCTTAGATTGGATATTAGGAAGAGTTTCTGCATGGAAAGGGTGGTCAAGGGTGTCCCTGCCCATGGTGGGAGGTTGTATATGTGCTGTCATCCTATGGGAAGTGGTGCTTCACTTGAGCCTCACTGAAAGTTAGTAGAGGAGCAGTATGCCCCCTGGAAGTTTCCATAGTTAGTGGCACAAATTTACCATCCAATTTACCTTTTTCTTTACTACTGAAGTTTTGTCATTGGTAAAACCTGTCTTACAGAATTGTGACTTTTAAGTGAGTGCTTGCTTTTGGTTTTCTTTATAAATTTAGAGTGCTGTAATGATGTAATGAGACAGGGAAATAACTCTCCAGTTTGATTTTCCAGTTCAAAACCATCAACAAAGGCAAAAAGACCAACATCATTGACTCAATGCTCAGAATGCTTGAGCAGTATTCAAGCAACCTGGAAGATTTAATCAGGGAGCGGACAGAAGAGCTAGAGATTGAAAAACAGAAGACAGAGAAACTCCTATCACAAATGCTTCCTCCGTAAGTACTGGTACTTTAGATGGTAAAGAGTCCTTTGGCACTACATAGCTGGACTGGGCAAAAGTGTTTCCCACTGCTGAGCAAGTTGCAGGGCAGATCACTGGTTTTGGCACCTTTCAATCAAAGCAAGAAACTTTCATCAGTGCTGATTACAGTTGTATAGATCCTTCCATTTAATGGAAGATCTTTTAGATGCACTAGGGCATGAGTGTCTGAGCTCTTGGATGTGTTAAAACAAGGGCATTTGCCCTGTCACCTTTCTTTGTGTTATCATTTCAGATCAGTGGCAGAAGCCCTCAAGACTGGTGGCACTGTGGAGCCTGAGTATTTTGACCAGGTCACCATCTACTTCAGTGACATCGTGGGCTTCACAACCATTTCAGCCCTCAGTGAACCTATCGAAGTAGTTGACCTCCTGAATGACCTTTATACTCTGTTTGATGCTGTTATTGGGAATCATGATGTTTACAAGGTGAGGAGTACCCAGGGATGAGGTTCATAACATAGCTGAGGCAAACACTCATAAAGCTTGATTCTACTGCCCTTTCCCAACTTCAATTTTTATCTTTTTTTTTTTTTTTAACACCTCGGTACTTGCTAGGTAGAGACAATTGGTGATGCCTACATGGTTGCCTCAGGGCTCCCAAAACGGAATGGAAACAAGCACGCGGCTGAGATAGCCAACATGTCCTTGGACATCCTCAGTTCAGTGGGAACATTCAAGATGAGACACATGCCGGACATCCCCCTGAGGATACGAATTGGGCTGCACACAGGTAGGCAGCAGCACTTGCTTGTACCTAAACATCAAAGAACTCCTGCACAATTGTATTTCCAGCTTTGAAAGCCTTCTCCCTGCTCACCCTAAAACTGGATACCGTTAGAAGATACTTAAAAATCTTCCATTGTAACAGGGGCATTAAAATGGAAGTGCAAACACAAAGCAGAAAAGTGGCTCAGTGTCATTAAGGGGAAAAATTGTTTATTCCGTCACTGTCAGGAGTTACATCAGAAATGTTAGTCCCAAGGGTTGCATTGTAAGTGTGGCTTTTTGATGTGCCGTAGTATTTTCACTGGTGTGATATGGAGACATCCAGAAATGTCTTTGTAACTCTGTTCTGAAATTAAAAAAATAAAATAAAATAGAAAAACCATCATGTATAGTGAATGAAGAGATTGGGGATGTTTATTTTAGGTAGGATGTAATTGGAAGAATATATGACACAGCTATAAAAAGAAAGTTATGCTATAAAGAAAGTAAACTATCTCTAATGCAGAAGTCATAATCTATTACATTAACAAAAAAGCTTGTTTAAAAAGTGTTTTTGTTTGTTTGTTTTTAATACAAAGTGTAATTGAACTCCAAAATAACAACAAAACCAGTAAGATTGCAGTCATCATAGAACTGAAAGCGTATGATTTTAAATGGTCTGGAACCATTTTAAATGGAGGAAAAGACATCTGCTGTTATCAGAGATTCTGTATGTTTTGTAGAGATATGAACCTTCATAATTTTATACCATAATCATCCATTAATAAATTTCTCACAGCAGTTTATCGTTGGACTTCCTGCTTCTTCCTCTAAAGTACCAAGTACTGGCCATTGCTGGAAGCAGAATAATGATTAAGATTGTCCAGCAGTCTGATCCAGTATTACAGTTTTGTTGTTGTTGTTGTTGTTGTTTTGTTTGTTTGTTTTAATCCTGCTGCCTGTCTAATAATGCCCACATTCTTGCAGCTGTGGCACTGTAAGCGTTTTGCAGAAGTCAATATCCTGTCCCTGTTGCAAAGAGAAACAAGAACAAAGGAAGTATCTCACACAGAATACCCCAAGAAAGAGATGTGACTTGAGCAGAACTAAAATCAATATTTCATATCTCCTAGAACATATAGCTTCTTCTTTTGGAGTTGTCTCTAAAAACTCATTTCCTTATTGTTTTCTTTGCAATATGGGAGTCTTAGCTGACCCTTTACAGAAGTCCAGAGTGTTAAGGAATGATTACAGACACCAGAGTGTTAAGGAATGATTACAGACACTGAGAGTTTTACATTATTGTAGGAATGAGATGAGTCTATGGCCCCAGCTTGTCTTGCCCAGAGCAGGAACCTCTGGAGCTGCAGCAGCACATTTTCAACATGGGAAGAGAATAATTCAGCATGCAACATCTGCTGCTGCCTGTTGACAGCACTTCTGCAATGTGCCTTCCATGCATCCAGCCAAAAATCTATCCCTAGGCGGTGTGTGCAGGGGGTTAGTTATGTTTTCAGTTGTTTTTATGGACAGTTTTTTCAGTTATGTTTTTATGGTGTCTGGGAAAGTAGTGCTGTTATGAGCTGTTGTGTAGGGTGTGAGAAGAGGGAAAGGAGTTGGTGTTCTTTTTATAAAGAAGCAGAAGCCAGATCTTGTTTTGCACAGATCTGTCAATGTCAAGCTGTCTTGGGAGCAGCAAGAAATGCATGTTCCAAGGCAAACCAGTTCTCTGAACTTCTAAGACAACAGAGTTTGATTAACCCTAGACCCCATTTCTCCTGAGGAAAGAAACATGAAGAGGGAATCACCAGCATCATGAAAGCACTGAGGAAATGCTTAGGGAGAGGAGGGCTTGGCTAACACTTTAACCACCCTGGAAAGGATGGAGAATGGGTGTGACCACCAGCTTTGTGGGCCAGCTGCCCTCTGGAAAGTGGTGCAGAGAAGATCTTGTAATCCTGTCTCTGAAAAAGCAGGAAATGCCATTACAGAGTGGGCTGCCCACGTCCCTCCCAGATGCTGTGTATTCTCTGACCACAGTGGAGAGCTGCAGCTCTGGGAACATCTGCTGGCCCTTGCACATGGCCGGCTCGTGGCAATGCGTGGGTAAGGCAGAGGCCAAGAAGACCAGTGTTTGGTCTGCAGTTCCTCCCCTGCTTTAAATGCACCCTGGATTTTTGGCTCTCCCCTCTCAGCTCCACTGCTGGTCCAGAAAAACTCAGCTGACTCTGCTCTTTCCACTCCAGCTGTGTCTGGGCTGAGGCTGGATGGCTGGGGAAGGCGATGGTGAGAAGACAAGCATCTCCACGGAGGCCTAAGGGGGTCTGTTTATCGGTCAGGCTCTCTGGCAGGCAGCCCTGCATTTCGATCAAGCTTATTGACCTCCACAGCATCACTGATGGTCGCTGCAGAGGCTGAGCCAGCACGGCTCAATAAGTGGCCCTGGAAGCCCTGGCAAAGCGCCATTTCAAAACAAACTGGAGAACCTGTATAATTAAACAACTAGGCCAAAGCATTCTCGTCACGGGGTGTCCGGTTTCCTCCGAACTTGTTACTGTGGGAGATTCCTATCTGGAAGTTTTAGTTAGCCCTTTACTGAGGCTGTCTAGACAAGGGGGAACACACACAGGCAGTGAAGGCAGCAAGTGAACGAACTCTTGGATGCTTTCAACATTGAGAAGTCCTTTTGTCATGCTTACATCGTAAGGTTGGCTTTGAAATAATCACTTTCTGCAACAGCAGGTCAAGGTAATAAGCAAAGCTCTGGAAAGATATTAGAATCACAGAATCAAAGAATGGTTTGGGTTGGAAGGGACCTTAAAGCCCACTTAATTCCAAACCCCTGCCCCCAGCGCAGGCTGCCCCCAGCCCCACTGAGCCTGGCCTTGTGCACTGCCAGGGCTGGGGCACCCCCAGCTCCTCTGGGCAGCCTGGGCCAGGGCCTCAGTGACCTCAGAGGGAAGAATTTCTTCCCCAGGCCTCCCCAAAGCCTCCCCCCTGCCAGGCTCCAGCCGGTGCCCCTCGTCCTGTCCCCCCAGCCCTGACAAAGAGTCCCTCCCCAGCTTTCCTGCCCCCCTGCAGGCCCTGGCAGGCCGCTGGCAGCTCTCCCTGGAGCCTTCTCTTCCCCAGGCCCAACACCCAAAGCTCTCAGCTTGTCTTCATAGGAGAGTTGCTCCAGCCCCTTGATCATCTTTGTGGCCCTCCTCTGGACTCATTCGAATATGTGTATGTCCTTCTTGTAATGACATCCCCAGAGCTCAGTGCTGGCCCTATTACCTTGCCCTAAAAATCTTGCCTTTGGTTGTGAGCTTTGCAGAAATTATTGGATGATTAGGAACTGACTGATTAGGGAACTAAATTTAGACATCCATGTGGAGGTGTTACCAGGACTGTTAAATGGCCTGCACTGTCTCTGTGGTTGGTGGAGATCTGGAGGACATGATAAGTGGACCTTGGAGACCTGCTCAGCAGCAGGAGCCTTCTCTGTGGTGAGCAGAGAGGTTCTTACAGCTCAGTTAACTGCATTGACCTGGCCTCCACAACTACAGTTGGAGCTCAGCTACCTCAATTTGTGCTTCTTAAAATAGAATCAAATCCTCCTCAGTAAGAGCTGGGTTTCAACAAGAGCCATTTATTTGCATCTCTGTAACATCTATTACAGATGGAGCTTTGATCCTTTCTGAGATTTCTGAGTGCTGCATTGTGCCGTCACACAGATGATACTAGGCAAGTTAGTATTTTCTCAGGGAAAGCTCTTTTTGAAGTATGAATTAAAATGTCTCCATCAAGACCCTTTTATATGCTGTAGTGAGTACACATTAAGGACCAGTTATGGATGCATTAGGTCCTTAACCCAGCAGTATCAGCAGTGCCTTTATAGTTGTGCTGTAGAGGCGTCTAGACTGCCAAAACTAGACCCTTGAAAAATCTTCCTCTAGTGCTTATTGCTCCTCTCCCGAAGAACTTGAACAAAATTAGAGAGTACTGGTAAGAGTGAGAACTAAATTAGAAGGGACTCTGAAGGGCAGTGACTTTTCCAAGGTTGCACAGCCTGTTGTTGGCAGTAAAAGCATTAAACCAAGTCCTCCTGATCTGCAGCATTCCCTGCATGCTGTTTCATCCAGACAAGCTGTTGAAAAGTCCTTGTAACATTTTTGGTATGAAGCATTCTTCCTCTCTGTTTTTCAATCTTTAAGCAAGTGATGTCTCATCAGACAGGAGTTAAAATCAGTCTTTCCTTTCAATTTGCAACCTCTCAGTTTGCATCCTCTGTAAGTTGTATAAAAATACTCTTACTTCGACTCTGCAGTAACAATTTTTCCAGAAATCATAGCAATAGGTGTTCCTGTAAAGTCCTCCATAACTTTCAGCTTTACTAGAGTGGAATATTTCAGAGTGCTTTTGATTCCATACATGCATACATGTCTATATAGGTAAAGGTGAAAGTTGAAATTTTTGTGTGCATGTGCCTTGATGGAGTTTCATTTTCCTTAAAATGCATCTGAAAACTATATGAGGAAACAGTTTTTGCGGCAAAGAAGATAAAAATCACAGTTAAATTACTTGCTTTTTTACATTGTTATAAATACCCAGCAGCAAACGAGTAACTGATCTCACTTCTAAATTAGGCTACAATTATTTTTAAAACATTTTAACCTAAAACATTTTGTTTTATGAAAACCCTATGTATAACATACCTTTAAATATTGTTGACGATGTACTACATTCACAGCTCTTGTAACCTTGCTTGGCAAAAGGTTTCCTAGATATCAGTTTTATGAAATCTTAACGCAGAAGGATCATGACATTGAGGAGGTAGGTAGGCAGAGCCTGAAAAGACATATGTCATAAAAGCATTAAATGGGGAAAAACAACAACAACAACATCAACAAAAAACAGAAAGGCCTGTCTTTCCTCTGCAAGTTATCCCACATCTCCTAACATTTCTGAGAATATCCTTTTTGTGTGTGTGTGTGCGTGTGTTTGTTTTGCAAGCCTGATACTTCAGAATGTGGGTAATGAAATTTAGCATCTCATCCTTCAGAGCCCGATCCAAACATTAGCTGATCCAAGCGCCCAGATGACACTTGTCTGTGCTGCTTGGCTGTCACACTTTACATTCTGTGTATGTGCATCTTCAAGTGAATCCTACATGTATAACTCTCGCTGAAAACTTGGCACCAGTTCTTTGGGAGCTACTTGGAAGGGAGTGATCTTGTCTAAAGGATGAGAGAGAGCAAAAATAAATAGCTTTTGGCTAGACAGGCAAGCTAATGATGTCTTCCTTTCCAAGGAGGGGACACAGGGTGGTCCAGCATGCTGCCAGCATCTCTTGATTCCTAATGCTGACTCTCAGTCCTGATTCACTGGGACACAGGGCATGTCACAGGATCTCAGCTTCAGCTTTGTCAGATGGAAAAGGAGGTCAGAGATGAATTTTAAAATGAGATTTCAACAGTCCTTGAGCCTCCATGAACTCTGAATTAATTTGTCCCAGATGACAATGAACTGAGACAAGAACTCTATTAAGCATAAAACACTGTCCAATTCAGAGAAATGACTGTATTTTGACTACTTGTAGCAAGCATGAAGGCGAATGACATTTTTAAAAATCCTTCTCCTGTATTACCAAATGGAAATTTTCAGATATCAGAAGGGAGGATGAGATTTGCCTGGGAGTGAACCCCATGATTTGTACAGTATTATCAGTTGGATTATGTCTTTCAGGGCCTTGTGTGGCGGGTGTTGTAGGTCTGACCATGCCACGGTACTGCCTCTTTGGAGACACGGTGAACACAGCATCCCGAATGGAGTCCACAGGCCTGCGTGAGTATTTGGGACAGCGTCTGGGGTGGGTGACTGACAAAATTCTCTGGGGAGATGACAAAATGTGCATCTTTAGCTGTAGGCATTACATCTGAAACAGCTTTGCAGAAAGGGGCAAGTCCACTGACAAAATTAAAAGCAGTCTGAAGGAGAAAGTGTCGGCTTTGCTTTCAGACGTCAGTCTTTAAGACAAAAAGATCATTTAGTTTTAGTCTTTTTGCTGCAAAATCTCAAAATAATGTTCAGTCTGGTCCAGCGACCACTGTGACTCACACCCTGTATTCTAGCTACATTCCTCTGATTTGGATCCCCTCAACCAAAATGAACATGAATCTTCAAGGAGTTGGACTTGATGATCGTTATGGGTCCTTTCCAACTCGGAATATTCTATGATTCTATGATTCTATGAATCTTGCCCTAGATTTCTCCTGCATGGGGGCTGCTCATTGTGTCTTGCTTTCAGACTGGTCAGTGCTGAGGACCTTTCATTCAGAGCTGTTCTTGTACAGTAAATAATGCACCTACCTTACTGGCTTACTGGCATATTTTGTGATGGCTTCATTTATCAGCAGTAGAAGCTCTTTGAACAGGTGCTGGCAGGTCCTAACAAAATCCTTAGGATTCCCTTCCCATTTGGGTTTTCTTGGTGTCTTTCTTGATGGGTTGATGTTCCCTCAAGTCCTTGCCATTATTTTCCCGAGGCTTCCAGTTACAGAAGTGCAATATTAATCTGTGTTTCAGTTATATGCATAAACAGATCTGCTTTCTGTTGGTGTCCTTGACTTAAACATGGACCTGGAAACCGTAGTGGATGAACTGTGGGTGACACAGTGGACAGCTAGGGACAGCAGTGTCAGGGCCCTGGGTGAGATTTCAATTGGCCTTTGATGTTCAGGCCATCAGTACAAGCTGATTTCCAAAGTCAAAGTGGCTCACATGTTTTAACCCTTGCTCTTGACATTCTCAACAGTTCTAAGAGATTAGCCAGTGTGTCAAGTTTACAAACTACAGGAAGTCTGTGATAATTAATACTGAAATCTTGATGACTTGCCAGGTTAGAAATATGCTGCAGTATATATGTCACATTAGAAATTTTCTTTTTCTGTCATATAGCCATCACATTTCTAGTTCCAGTGATTTCAACTAGTCTAATTAAAACTAACAATTAGACCCATAATTAATTAAGGAAAACTGTCTGGCTTATGATTATGTCTGGCTTATTTTAAGAGGCATGCACTGAATTTGGAAAGCAGTGGAAAGGAAGAAATACTAATGGCAAGAGAGATATTTTAAAATTCTCAAGGTTTAGACCCCTGGAAATGCAAAGTCTGAGATTGGAAACTGCTAACACTTCAGAAACAAGATATTTGTACATTAATAGAAACTTACAGATACACAGTAATAGGCAGACTATTTTACTGTGTCACAAAATGTAGCTCAAAGCTGTGGTGTTCCTCTGCATCAGTTCCTTTAAGCTGATATTCTTTTTTTTTCTGATCTTTCTGATCAATTGCAACAATAAAATAATAATACTATTATGGGGAAAATATTTTAGAAATATATCCTGGGTGTTCAAATCAATTGCACAACAAATCTCAGTGAGTTCCAGCAATGGCTGCAAAACAAACTGGGGAGATGGGAATTTGATAAAGATTTCTGCCTCTGCCCTTTTTGTTCATAAAATTTTAATGGCAGCTCTGGGTGGAATCAATTACTGAAAAGTCTAGTTGAATCTACATATATAGCCACATTCTCGTTATGTCTCACTACAAACTCCATCTCTTTGCTTTTAATCCCAGCACCTGTTTTTCATATGATTCTGCCTGTCTAGAGCAGGACTTCAGTTGGTTATTTTTCTTTTCTGTCTTGCTGCGTCATTACACTGTGGCAACAGATATTACAAAAGACATTCTTCATTGCAGCCAGCACTGTTGCTCAAACACCATTTGCCATCTTTATGAAGAGCTGGACTTTCCATGCTTACTCTGTTTGGTGTCCTTCCCCACAAAGTCCCCATTGTAGATCTCCTCTCACCCTGTGCTTGTTACAGCCTTACCTGGAGGACCCAATCCATCAGCATCACACACTGTGTCAAGGAACACCACACAGCTACAACATCTTCATGCCAGCATGCCTTGGAGAATTTTTCCTTGCATGTATGAAGTAGTGGGGGGCTCATAGTGTGTGAGCAGTAGACTGATCCAGCTGTTTTGCTTTCCATTCCCAGCTTACAGAATTCATGTCAGCCAAAGTACAGTGGACACACTTCGGGCTCTAAATGAAGGCTATGAAATCGTACCTAGGGGAAAAACAGAACTGAAGGTAAGAAGGCCAGGGCTGTGTGAAATGCTTCATAAGGGAATCTTCTTGCTTACAGAATTTTCATGTTAAGCTTTGTTTGGCTTTTATCCACCACTCTTCCATGCAGTCCTTCCCAAAACATTCCCCATCAGTTGCTTCAGTAAGTGAGATAATTCTTGAAGGACCATGGAAAAATCCACAGTGTCAAGCACACAGATGTATGCTTCGTATCTAACTATTTATTCTGAAAATTGAAAGGAGAAAAAGCTGTTGAAAAAGTTGGTGGCAAAAGAGAAAGCGTTTAACAATGCCATTCTCATTTGAAATCTTTTGTTGTGAGTAGATTCCTGGTGGAGAGTGAGTGAAAAGGCAAAAGTCTTTTCCCAAGTTAATTTTTTTTTTTTTTCCTGGTCTTTGTTTCTGAAGTTTATAGGGAGAGTTTATCTGAACCTTAGATCACATATCAAAATTCTTACCCCTGCCAGCTATTGCCACGCAGAGTTCTGCAGGATATCAAATTCTGCCTATTAGTCAAGCCCAGTTCTGTCACCCTCTGTTTCATTTTAACATCACCCTTGAGTAATTCTATACACACAACAGGGAGCCACTGGTTGCAATAGGACTGCTCTTGCTCAGGGAGGGAACCATGCAAAATAAAGTCCTGAGTAGAATTTACCAGTCTTTCAGTGGTTATCAGAGAAGTGCCAAATACTGGCAGAGAGAAGGAAGAATGCTCAGGGTATGAGGCAACTCTGTTCCTCATTCAGAAAGAGCTTATTTTGCCTCTTGAGGTTGATAAATACCATGAGGAAGAAGGAAGGGGGTAATTCATTAGAAAAAAAACATGATTCCAAAGCATGTGCTGTTTTTTTGTTCGTTTGTTTTGTTTTTGAGCCATTATGTAATCATGGGGGACTCACAAAGTTATAAGGGATTTTGTTGAAAAGACATATATGAAGGCTAGAGGTCACTTGTTCTAAAGTCAGTATCTACAGTGTATGTATGCATCTCCACCTGAGCTCTCTGTTTTCCCTGTCAATGACAGCATTGTAGGTACAAGTGCAGCATCCTTCCAAGGTGGACATTCAGAACAGGCCAGAGGAAACACAGTGAAATCTAGAAGTGCAGTCTTAATTCTCATGATTTCAAAGGGTACCTGGTGACTTGCTCACCTAAAGGTATACATATTATAGAGGTTTACAAATGGTTACATAAATTAATACCTTTAACCTACCCTTAAAGGACATTCCCCTATTGACCATCCACTCACTCTACGAAATAAGGACTTTTAAGAGCACAAAAATACGTCTTAGCATTCAAAATTTAACTAGTTTTCAGCCAGAGATGTTCCAAATATTTAGGGAATTTCTCGAAACCAGAGAAACTAAATAATTCAAAACATCACTTCTCCCCTTATGTAGTCAATAAAAATAGGAGGTTTGCTTACCTTAAACACCTACAGGAGAAAGTATGAGTATGGCCCCAGCTCTCTCAATGATATTTTATGAAAAGTGGAATCATGTCACCCAAGTTTATATGGCTCCAACTGGATATCTGAGGTAGCTATTCCAGGTTTATTCAATTGAAAGACACCTTTACATAGCCAATGAAGGTAAACTGGTACTTCAGGAAATTATTAACCCGACTTACTTTCAGTGTCCAGTTTTTGTGAAGAATGAATGTTACCTTAGAAGTATCTGTTCTCCTCCACTGGCTCCGCTCAAGGATGATTGACTCTGACAGAGTTGTCTACATTGCATCAGATGTATCTCACTTTAAAAGTTAAATTATTGATACAGGGAGAGGAGGTGATTATTCTGATATTAATCCCAGCAGCAGCTGTAAAGTATCTCAATTATTGATGTTAGTACTCCAAAATAAGATGATTAGAAATCTTGTAGCTTCTCATTTCTATTAATCTGCATAGTTTCAATGACCCAGGTTAGTGCAAGTCATTTGTGTAGTTTGAACAAGGCCTTCTCTTTAAGGACAGTGAAATTAAAATTATCCCCAAGCCATTGCAAAAGAGTGGCCAAGATTTCCGGCCATGCTCTCTCTCTGGATATATACAAAGTGCTCAGAAACCCAGTAACAAACTGATGTATTGATCAGAGGGTCATCTACAAACCACTCTTTATCTGGACTTTTTTTATTATTATTTATTTATTTTAGGGTAAAGGAGTAGAAGACACATATTGGCTAGTTGGGAAAAAAGGATTTCTGAAGCCCTTACCCAAACCTCCTGAAATAAAGCCAGGGTAAGTGTGACTTCATCATTGTTCAATACATTCATTAAAAGGTCATTGTTGGAGTTCACAGGCTAACTAGCTGTCTTTCCGTGGTGTCTATTTACAAAGTCTACATCGTTTTTCTTAGACTACCTACATTTTTTCAGACATACTACTGGGACTCAGAAGTAGTGCACTTGCTTCAACACTTCTCCTTAATCACAGTTCCCAAGAAGTGGCATGGAAACTTGTTTGTTTTCCCCCTTAGTCCATTAGAAAAGGAGCACCAGAGAGTTCCTTCCTGAATGTCCTTCCTACTCATTGTGTGTGCAGGAGATGTACTGGTAGAGACACTTTCAGGCCTCTTGTTTCATCAGCATATGGTGACAGATTTTTTTCTCATTCCATCAAATTCCTGCAGAAGATACCATCCTCATTACAAACATTTCTTCCCTGTATCACTGTTCATTTCAAACAAACAATAAGGACATTTTTTGGTTTAGAATTATATCAGCATTATATAATTAAAGACTTAATGATGTTGCCTCCGTATAGGAGGTGATGAGCAAAGATTGCCTACTTGAAATTCATCCAGCCATTTTGCACCTTTGCAATGCCTGATTTTGCAAACTGAGCACTCCCTGCTCGACTGTCACATGCTGAATGCCTAGAAAGGATGTTGTGGTCAGGACACAAAAACTAGGAGTAGGATTGGTTTGACAAGAACAGTGTAGTCACCCACATTAAAGTTACTCAATCTTGACTGCCTTTATAGTCAACAAAGAGAAATAAATACTTGGAGGGTGTGAGTCGATTAGCCTGCTTAGAGTAAGATGAACTGCCCTTGAAAGATGCCTGTTCTTGTTGACCGTAAAGAGGTCCTACAGTGACTAGCTCAGAGATGGATGTGTGACAGCAAACAGGGTCTGTTTTTGCTTTGACTCTGACTTCCCCTGAGTAATCTTGTTCTTGCCTCATTTCCTCTTAGTAAAATGAAAAGGGCATTTATCTCCTTTTGCAGATAATATTTAACTCCTGGACAGTTGCATTCAGGGCAGCCCAGGTGTTCAGAGTGCTCCCAGATTTTCCTGGGATAGCATAGAATTAACAGCATTTTGGGACATATCTTTTAAGGTATTTGAGTGTCGGACAGGGAGGAAGACAGAAAATGACTGGAAAATAATTGTGAGAGAAGCACAGTGTTTCTTTAACTTGGAGGCATTTGATACCAGTTATGCATTTTTCTTGGGAAATATAATACTTGGATCAGATTTGCAAGATTATTGGAAGGTGTCTCTGCCTATGGCATGAAGTTTGGAACTACATGACCTTTAAAGTCACTTCCAACCCAAACCATTCCATGATTCTATGATTCTATAATTACCAAGGTCAATTGTCTTTCCATGAAATCAAGGAAGCACCAAGATTAGGTCCTTCTCATCTGTGTTTTACCATCTAAAAGTCACTTGTCAGGCCTCTGTTTAATGTTGAGGTTCCTTCTAAAGCCCCTTAAAGAGACAATCTTCTGGCAATCTGTGCCTCTGTTTGGTCAGATTTGTGCAGGCCAGAGCTGATTCTAAACAAGGATTGTAAATGATAGAAAATATATCAGGTCTGGGGGGCTGGAGAGTGGGGCAATAAAAGCAGGAAAAAATAATCTCCCACACAACCAGAATCAAGGGATCTTGAGCGTCCTTGTAAAGCTCAAAAGAATCCACCATTAGCACTGCCGAGAGGGAGGTGATCTTCTGCTCCTGCCCCGAAGCCTTGATCTTCACTGTTCTTTTGAAGTATTTGTGTCCCCAAAGATCCTAATACAGCAATTGAATGAATGTGAGAGTAATCAGACAAAAAAGCAGAGTTATATGAAACTGAATCTGGCCTAGAGAGGGGTTCAAAATGAGAACTGCACCCTGTAGAAGCAACTGGATATCCAAGCAAAGCAGATAATTGGAGAACTGCCTCATGCACAGGCAAAGTTATTATCAGGCAAGGACCAGAAGTGGCACCCTATGTTTCCAGCCTTATCTCGAGGATCAATTTTTATGCCTATTTATGAGGTGTTAAAAGTTGTTCCTCTCTTATGGCTATATCTTCATCAATACGGTGATTCAAGCCACTGCTAAACATTCACCTAAATTTCCACATCTGTAGGCTTTTGAGCTACAAAAGAATAAATTCCTGCTGGAAAAAGGAATGAATAAATTTCTCTTCTACTCCTCTTTTCACCTCATCATGAAGCAACTCATCTTCCACTTAGGTCTTTCATTTCCATGAGGTCTTGCATGATCTGGTCCCTCATAACTGGTGGGATCAATGAGCAGAAGTAGATTTTCTCCTTCTGTTCATGTGAGTGAAGAATGCATTCCCCATCACTTCATTCATCACCAGAGCTAGCAACCCTCCTCTGAGAGGTATGCTGAGAGGTACTTTCAACTCATAGTTTGGCTTTCTGTTTGAACTCTTGACTTAGACCAGTAAAGGAATCACACTCATAAAGTATTGAACAAGGAAAGGGGAGTCACTTCAATGAAGAAAGCTTCAACTCTCAGACTAGGAGATTTCTCTTACCCAAATTATCTTGTAATCCCTATTTTAATGTAATTTGCTTGACAACCATGAGGGATGTTTTGCTTGATCATGTCCTTAATTCCTGGTGTTCTTGCAACAGCTGCAGGTGCCCATTGCTCAGAAAAAAATGGTTGCCAACAAGTCTGGATGAGGGTATTTCTCACACTGCATACTCTAAGGAATTTCACAAAACAGAATTAAATTTAACTATATGGCTACACACTTTCCCATCTGTCAGCTGGATTACCTTTACTACCAATGTGAGCTCTCCCCAGTCATTCTAGTTGAGAGATAAAAATGGCATTTGCTTGTCTCATGCTTTATTTTGCAACTTGGGTGACCTAAACATATGCAGATGGGTAGTTGTGGTGGTCTTGCTGAGAGCTTGTTCTTGTTAAAAGAGGCTTAATAAATTGTGTTTTGTTCCATGCCCATATTATGGAAAGACAAACCTGTGGGCCATGGATTTAAGGTTTGCATCCTGGGGATGGAGCTATATGAAAAAAGGTCTCAAAGTAATTCTAAGAAGATTGATTTCATCTTCATAAAAATTTCCGGATCTGTGTCTGACCCCATGAGTTACCTCCTAGAACTCATAGGAACTTGGACTACTTGATGAGCTTATTCTTGCTGACAGTTAATGCTCCTTGCTGTCATGATAAGACCATGAGTATTGTCCATGACAATACTCCATGAAATATGGAGTATTTAAGGCCTTCACTTCAGAGTTTTGAGAAAAAGACAGCAGGTAACATCAAAAAAAATAAAAGTGCTAACTTTATTTCCCATGTAGAACCCATCATTGTAGAACCCATCAGCCAAACAAAGCTGAAAGCACAGTCACTAGTAGGAGGATTTCTTGACATGTGAAATCAATTTTCAAGCTCTGGTGGGCAGTCATGAGCAGACCTATGATCAGGTAGCTCATACAGTTGTTCATAAATATTTATGGATCAATCAAGCTACGTTATCTCACTTCAGGCTATCACTGTGCTTGCAGTAGTCTTGGCACCCTTAGATCTGGAAAACAAACCTGGACTTTACATAAATGATAGACTTTGCATATATGAGTCCCTAACTTCAGCAAATGTGAAAATGTGGGAGTATATTCAGTTATGTGAGTTGGTTAATACCAATAGCCCATAAAACACTGGGAAAACAACCCCTTCCGGCACTGCTGAAATTACTCAGAGAATACGTCTGATTATCTAGTAATAAACCTCAAGCCATAACCAAATGACTAACAAAGGAACAATTATTGCACCTACATAATTTGAATTTAATTGATATTCACCAGCCTCTGTGTTTAATTCTAATTACAGACTTATTGGAGGCATTAATTGGAACATTCTCATTGATTTTCGTTGTCTGCACTAGGTTTTCATACATTTGCAGTTGCATAAGGAGGTTTGGGTAAACACACATTACTCTTAAAAGCCAGGTGCTGTGGGTAACGTTGTTCATATAGGATACAATGCATTTTAATTAAGAAGAAAATAAATTCCAATAAATTACCTAATATGCTTCTTACCACACCACGTTTCCAACCATGCATAAAATCGAATGAAAACACTGTTCTTAAAACTAACCTTATGCCAAGCTGCTCAGGGTCTGTGTATCTGTTTTCAGAAGTAAAAGCTTATTGGAAATCAGGTAAGAAACCCTTTCACATGCTATTTGTAAGTGATAGGGTGGATGTTCTTTAGCAGCCCCAGGACACAAGGAAAGTGGAAGTTTAATGCCCAAACTGCAGTGCTGCCTCCTGCTCCACAGAGCTTTCTTTTTTGATGGTTAACCTCTATGAGTCTGGTCAAATTACAGTTTTACCCGCTTTATATGAGACCTTTACGTTTTCTTTGCATCACAGAAAACAGGGCAGGCTGTTAAACAGGCTCCTCAGTCCTTTCCTTGCTCCAAGGCAAATTCCTACACCTTCCCTGATAGATGTCTGTCTTATTTATTATCTTTTTTTTAGATGTCTGTCTGGATATTATTTCTCCTCGTTTCTTGCAGCTTGTTAGGATTTGTGCTGCTGCATATCAGGATTGGCTTGGGGCTCCATGATGCAATAGTCACATAAGGCTAAGAAAAAGGCTTTCCACAAAAGTCTTATACTTTATTGGAGGAAATAACAGACAGTTGGGGTGGGCATACGGAAGGCATACCAAGAAATAGCAAAAGCAAGCATGATGAACAGTTGAGCAGTAGCCCACCTGTAGACTAGATTATTTTTGGAGATTTCACAATCAGATAGGTTTGAAGGAAGGCTGGGAGGTTTCTTTGAGGGTACACCAGGAGACTAGTTTTGGGGCTGAAGAGCAGACAAGGAAAAAGCATAAAGATGCTAGATTATAAGTGTGAGAAACTAGTTTGGGGCACTCCTCTTGCCCCAAACAGCACAAAGAATGTGATGTTATGCAAATCTATCAGATATAAGCCTAATCTAGACTGAATCATAAATGCTTTTGGCGAAGCACTGAAATATTATCTACTACTAGGAAATATTCAATAGCCATTGAAATTCAAACAAAACTAATACAATACAAACCACAGCCTTCAACAGGAGAAAGGATCATGTTCATTTGCAGTTTCAGGGAGTTAAGTAACACAAAGGGTCTTCTGACTTTCCAACTTCTATGATCCCATTTCAGAAATCCCTTGCTTTGGTACAGAATACAGTGCTTTCAAGCAGTAGGAGCCTTCTATCCCAGAAGGCAGTTTTATCTGGGAACTTTCCCCTTAAACACTTAAAACACTATTTTAAATTAAATGGAGAAAAAAAAAAAAAAAAAAAAAGAATACAATTCAGTTATGAAAAATATAGATCATGGTTCCTCTCAAGGGTTTTTAACCACAAACACAGTGCCCAGGGAAAGAGCATACAAGAGTTTTTTATTGTTATCATCAAGCTCAGATCTCTGCTCTTGAATGAAATCATGAAGAAGGTCTAAAGTCCAGAAGAGCCCATAGTACAACCAGTCCAAGACCATCAGAAATAGTAAGCACAACATGATGTGAGAAATCACTGAAAACTGATGGGTGCAGCCAGGAACGGGAGAGAGTCTGGGGGCTTTCCCATCCTCCCATACATGAGGGCCACCCTTGGACAAAGCGCCAATAACATAATTGAAAATGAAATGGGTTACAAGCAGTGAAGGATGCTCAGAGAATCCACTGGGACAACAGGACTTCTTGTCCTACCCTATGGGAAGTTCTCTGATTCAGTGTCTGTAGGAGGCAGTCTAGCAGAATGGGAGAGGATCAGTGGAGAATCTTTACTGTTGCTGCTGTTACTGAGCATCAAGTGAAAGGATTTTTTCATGATCCCATTTGAAGTTTTTTACCCAATGCACATTTTAACCTGAAATAAAGAGCCTGTAGAGCAAAGAGTAGTGAATATATTTTTTTTTGCTGTCCTTAGATGGCTGGACTTATACAACAGCATCACAGGATTTCAGAAAAAAAATATATGAAAAAATCTTTATATAATGTATAAGAAGAGTTTTTTTGAGAAATCAAAGCATATTCTGGCTCATAGGCTTGATCACCCAATGGCAGAACAGATACTTTTTTTTTCACAGTCAATGTTTGCGTCTCAAATGATTTCTGAATTCCTAATACAACAGCAACATGAAGAAAAAGGAATGTTCTGGTCATGTTTATGGCATAAAACAGGTGAGAAAGAAGATTTTTTTCTCTGGAATTTTATCATTTTAAGGAGAGAAAGGAAAAGAAAGCTAGTGACTCATCTTCCTTTGAACAAGACTCTCTGACTTGGAATGCAGTTGCTTCAGCTGATTTATTTAAACAGCCTCTTTATGAGCAAGCTGAGGCTTCTGAAAGATTTGGCTGGAATATTAGATTAGAGAATTGCTGCCTATAGCAAGAAACCCCAAATGAAGTGTTCAGAAAGGAAGCAAAGTCAGGTAGGAGCACAGCGTAACTGGGAGATGTGATTCAGTGTGTCACCCTTTCATCTGCAGGTATTCGAATGCATTTGGGGAAGGGCAGACCTGAAATTGTGCTCAGTATCTGTCTTTGTTGGCCATGAAAAGTGAAACATGGGGAAACCTGAGCTGAGATGTAATGAGCTGCCCAAGATCCCATCCCTGCACCTTGCAATAAAGCATGCCTTGCTCCAGCACAGGGAACTGAGGATAAGAAAAGGAGAAAGGAGGGCAGAGAAGACAATGTCAAAGTTCTTGCCAAAGGGTAGAGGGAGGCCAAGTCATAAAGATGCTCTCTATGGACCTCAACTTTCCCCATATCACTGGGAACTAGAATTTGCGCTGGCTGCCTAAGGTTCAAGCCAGGAGATTGTTTTTAAAATGCTCAGAAAAAAAATGTGGTTCTGTTATTGTAAAATACTGCATTCAGGAAAGAGAAGGCAAATTCCTTAACTTTTCTGGGCAGCTGCTGTAGGACAGGCAGGAAGATCGTGTCCAGGGAATAGGAATGCAGGACTTCACATGAAATTTTCTCCAGCTGGCTTCAGAAACAAGGTGGAGGGAAGAGAGGATCTTGGAAAATAACAGCTGACAGCAGAGGTGTTTTGCAAGAGGTTAGGACGGAGGATGCAGAATCAGCAATCTCAGTTATTCAGACACTGGCAAGTTCGGGAGTTGTGTCAGTGCTGTTTGTACTGGATCTTCCTTCTTATTCTTGTGCTGTGGATTGTGCCAAGTCATTATCAAATGGTCATTTGATATTTGTGTGAGCGGTATTTGGAGCTAGAGCTCAGATAATCTGATATTGTGCTTGACTCATAAAGACCCTGGTGAGGTCTTGGCCTTCCAGTGGGTCACAATCTCCTGCACCATCATGCAGAAACAGGCAGCAGCTGCCTCCATTCCCCTGTGGATAAAGTCTTGGAGAGTGAAATCAAAGAGCAAGTCCCCTTTTGTGACTGAATTTTGCCACTGCTTGCACAAAGGGGCTAGAATAAAAGTGTTTCTCCTCCCAGCCCAGTTGGTAGGACTTTGGCTTATGTAAAGTTACTCATCTCTGGCATTAGACACATCCATCTGAGCTCTCCATCTCACACATCTTTTAGAGCCAATGTAGAGAAATGGGCACTTCCAAGTGCCACTCTTCTGCCCTACAGAAGACATCTACTTTGGGATAAACCCACACTGTGATCCAGCAGCTTCTATTTCCCTCCACTGGCTCAGAAGAGAGCCCAAGATTTATGCCTCCCGTGGAGACATCTCTGTTGCAGGTAGTTAAAGCTCAGTAGGATGAATCCCACCTGAGTTGTAGATTCTCAGGAGAAGCCATTCCTCATCCAGACCATCAGGATTATGTCCTTCAGGCTTCTGTGTCCTTGGAATCCAGCCTTCTAGGGCTCCAGCACTCATGGGAATTTTTATAAATAGAAATAAGTGTTTCTATAAGGAAAGATGTTCTCAGAGCTGAGGATTTAGGTAAGGCATAGAGGACAATGTGGTTGGACGTTACCATTTGTGAAAAATAGGCAAAAAAAAAGCTGAAACCTGTTTCCTGTCTCTCACCAGAAATGTGGTTAAGTTTGTGCTAAATTTTCTGGGAAAACTGACAGTCTTGAGGGACATTTAAATAGGATTTCCACTTGGAAATGTGCTCGTAGCTTTGAGAGCTGAGAATCTCTGAAAGCATCACCCCACAGAAGGGCAAAATGCACTGAGAGAGGAGCTGGGCTAACCAAGGGGAAGATCTTCACAGAAGTTTGGTTTTGCTTTTCCCTTTGATGAATTAAGGGGGGATCAGAGGAATAATGGAATAAGTCACTGAGGGTTCATCTTGTCGAATACACTCAGAACACAGACATTTTATAGAAACCTAGTTTGAGCTCCTTCATCAACAAAGCCATTCATCTCATCCTGGGAGCGGTGTGTAGGACGTGTCAAGTGCCCCCTGGAAGTGCCTCGCTATACAGATTACAAAACATGTGTGTCTCAGGGCAGCTTCAGGACATTTAAAATGGAATTAGCTAACCTGACCCTTTGCAATAAATCAAGCTGAAGTGATACAGGAGGGGAATAAATGAAATCTGAACAAGGCCCAACGTTTGTTTCCCTTTTGCACATCAGAAGACACTTACATTTCACGTAGTCTCCGCTATGGTCTGTTCTTTATTGCAGATGAAACTGAATCGGTTCTCTCTCTAATGGCCTACATGTTCACTGCAGGTGTAAAGCTCATGGGTTACCCTCGGAAGAAATTGCCGAGTTCAAAAGGAGGAAAGCTGCAAAACTCCTTGACAAAAAGGCCTAGATCTGAGGTAGTAGCTGTAGGACAGTCCCCAAGTAGCTCTGCTATTTAGTGTCTGCTTGTGTGTTATTTGTCTGCACTTCGCTGGGTTTAGTGCCACGCTTTGTCTTTTTGTCAAAAATATGTATTATTCTTTTAAAGTGTCTTATTCGAAAAGGTTCTGGGAACTGTGACAGAGCTGTCTAGAAACTGTAGTAAATTTGTTGGGTGATTTCCTAGCAAATTTACGACCGGCTCTTGCATGATTTGGTTGGAAATCAGAAGTTATATGTGTGTAATGGCATGAACTGAGGTACCTGATCAAATAGGTGCTACTAGAATAAACCTGGCATATAAGCTTGCATGCACACACAGGGTCTGATGCCCCTTGAGAATGTTGTACAGTAGTGGATTTTAGTATTTCAGAGAGCAGCAGTGATGATTCTATTCAGTGCCTCTGAACTATAACTTAATTTACACTTTCTTAGAAAAAGACAGATGTGGATGAATGCCCCCAGTGCCTCTATACAGGCTGCTTACAAACCTCTAAGGTACACAATATCAAACTGATAAAGACTAAAGTTCCATCCGATTTTCTCACAAGGCTAAAACACAACGGAGTACTTCTGGGTATGTTGCTCTTTCCCAGCCATAACTTTTAAAGATCAAGGGGGTGTTAAGCTGTTTCAACTCTCTTTAGATAATTATTTAGTTATTTTTCTGAGAACAGCATTTGGGACATACTGTGCAGAAACCTGCATAAGTGGTAATGTATATGAACACTCAGCTAAATATAAGCTCCAAACCCCAGAGGACCGCCATGCTCATCTACACCTATGGTCACAAGCTACTCCTCCAAGGCCAGAGCAGAAACTGCCTGGCAGAAACTGTACATATAGTAATATATAAACATTTAGCACATGTATCACCCACAGATATAGTCTTCATTTGAGGCTGATTAACAATACATTATAGAGAACAGAAGGTCCTCGTTAGCTCACTTGGCTCAATTCTTGGGAAACAGCAGAAAAATCAATAAGATATTAATACCTGGAGCTTTTCAGTGATCCTAGTTCAATACTTCTTGTGTGCCTGAAGCTTTCAATAGAGCAACCGTGTCCTCAACAGCCACCTATCCTCACGTGTCTGCTTTGTGGCTTAGTGATGTCCCCATATAATTGTAGATGTACTTCATAAGATGAAAGGAATCATCAACACTTGTTTTTCCCTGAGAGCAATAAAAGAACTCTAGACAAGTACTTTAAATATAGTGACCTGTAGTTCTTTCATTCAGTTTACAGTCCAATTTGCTTGACATCCTTTAACAGTCTTGCTGTGATAAGATAAGGTTCCCAACCTCTACTTTCGGAACATTCATATTGCTTGGAGTCTAGAGGCAGGCTGAGACTGATCCTCATGCTCAGAAGATGAACCCTTTAGCTGTGAAAGACTGTGGCTCTGTTGTTCTTGCTGGATCCTCCTTTCTAAAACAAGTGATGGTTCTGGCCAGATCTTGATAAAAAGGTGCAGCAAAATGTGAGCACCATCAAAGTATACCTCCAGGCATCCCTAATTCTTTTGGCTATACCACTAGTGATCCTTGTACTTTCTCCTCCAGCAGAATCTGTAGGGATTCTACTGGGAAATCATAAAATGGATCATAACATGGGTGCAACTATCCACACAAGCAAGTGGGGTACAGCCTGGAGCACTATGGGTGTCCAAGGCAGTTGTACAAGGCTGGCAGATAAAACAGCAGCTAAAATCACCAAGGCTCAGTTTCTTGAGCTATTCTCTCTCTCTTTCTCTCTCCCTTTTTTTTTTTTTTTTTTTTTTTTTTTGTCTCCCTCGATTTTTTTGATTTTTCCCATGAATTCATCTCAGTAACAGCAGACCTCTCAAGATTCCTGTTTGGAAAATACAGTAAGCACCCAAATCACAGTAAGCTGGCCAAACCACAGACTAGCAAAGCGTGGTGGACCAGCAGCTAAGATCTGAAGGAGAAGTCTGAAAGCTCATTCAGCACAGGGTATTTGATTAATCTTTACTCTGTCCCTAAATGTGAAACTCACCCTTTCGCAGAAGCACAATACAATTACAGCTTACTATTTCTTCTTCCGACCCACTGCAGGTATGATCTTAGGTGATTTTGTCTGCATGATCTCTCCAAAGATTAAAACCAGAACTTGAGATACCAAACACTCATTTCTGCTATTTTTTTCCATCACATCTTTCTTGTCTTCCACCTTTCTTCTGCTCTGCATCAGCTACTTCCTGTGCTGTCATTAAGAACAGTTTCCTTAGGCTCTTTAATAATTCTATACTACTAATTGGTCATTAGTGTGAATACTCTTTGGGCCTGATACCATCCTGTCCCCCTTCTTTACAAGGCTTCTTATCTCACACTTTTGGGATCCCTGCTTTATATAGTCACTTTTATGTATATTTTTGTTCTAAAGTGATTGCTTGTTCATTGTACAACAGTGATGTTTACAGTTTAAAACCTTACATATCTGTGTATGTGCAAAATAGTTTCTCACCTATTTCTCTTCCATATTTATGGAATCATAACAGTGTGATTGCTATGTGTTAGAATTTGGTTCTTTTCAGCTTACAACAGTTGGGATTACATTTTATTCTTTTATACACGGTTAATTTGATTTCATGGGATGCTTTTACAGGACTTCTAGAAAGTTGAGACCTACCTAAAACCTTGCTATTCACTCAGCTTCTGGCCTTCTACAAGTTCTTGATGTTTCATTTGTATTATAATAAATCCGTGCCTACCAACAGATGGTAGAACCTGAGCATCATGGACACTTAGAACTTCATTTCAAATGAACCTCTTCAACTCCATTGCATCATTTTATTAGCTTGGATCTAGATTTAATCTCTGAATTAGACGAGCTCTTAAGTCCTCTTGCTCAGCAGAGGTTGTTGTATCAGGAACAGTGCCAGGCTGAGGCAACAAAACTGCACCTGGATCTGAGGTGGATGTCAGCACATTCTGTTTCTCTGTCTCTCCTGTGTTGGGAATGGTAGGATCATGGGGCTGTCAGAGCAGCTGAGCCTTCAGATTTCCCATAAGTGGCAGTGAATGACCTCAGACCCAGAGAAACCTACCCAATTAACAGGGAATCTCTGCTATTAGAAGACAGAAGCTTTATCAGGCTTGTGATGCACAGTTAAAAAAGTTCTTCATGAGCAGAAATTATGTTTACCTTTACAAAGTGGGTATCCTTGGCTGAAAGCTCTGTCCATCCCATTAACCCATGCAACTTCTCCAGCACTCATATGGTCTACTGGGACCACCGCATTCCTGCTGTTCTGTATCAACAACCCTCCCTGCTTTATGCTTCTTGATGGCTTTGAGAATGTTTAATATTTCTGCTCCGTCTGATGCAAAATGATGTAAAATAAAAAGCTATTCCTTAGTGAGCAGAGCTGCTAATTCCTCCTGTCTTCTGTTTTACAGCCACAACTGGTCGGGCATGCTGACCAGGAAACTCAAATTTGTCCTGAGGAACACGAAGAGGACACTGACAAAAGCAACCTTTAAAGAACTGGGGAGCATGAAGGAGACTGAAATGAGTATTGAAGAGGAAGAAATCTAAGAAGAGCCCAGCAAAGAACTAGTAAGACCAGGATGAACAGCTTGAAGTCAACCCCAGTAGGGAAGTCCACACCCTCCATTTAATTCCCTCCCAGCCAAAAGCAGTACAATTGCTGAAGCCTCTTAGCTCTTGCAGGGGGAGAGCCTGAGCAGGCAGATGAATCCCAATCATCCTTTCTCATTGAAACTGGGCACTGGATCAGAGCTTTTTTCATCATGGCTCCATGTGTGCTCTTTTGACTGGGGTCCATTGGAAGGAAAGCGATGGTGCTTTTCTTCCTTCATCAGCACCTCAGTCACAAGGATGGGCCCAAGACATATTTTAGCTAGGTCAACATGGCAGCACAAATACATCCAGCTGCGTTTGGGTCTGTATTAGAACAATAATGCCAAGTGTTAACTCATTAACCATTTTGCAATAAATAAGTTTGTTGTTATAAGAAATGCTGGTTAAAAATGAAGATCAATGCAATTCAGAAGAAAATGTTTTTGACAGCAACAAAAAGATTTTTACTCCCCCACAAAGGGAAATTTTGAATCAAAAAGCTTTGTTGCTGTATGCCAATTTAAGCTGAAACATCTTCTTCTGATTTGACATTTCAGCTGCAAATGCCATTTTAATGCTATTTTCAAACTAAAATGACTGTTTTGAAATGAAGCAGTTTGGTATGAATCAATATTTGTTTCCAAATGCCAAAATGTGATCTGATCAAAATGCCAAAACATGTCATCTTTGCAATCCCAGATCTCAACTGGAAGAACACTTTTTTCTTTATAAACAGATACATATAGCATATCTAAAACATTTTATGCTTTTCATCCCAAAGCAGGATGAAAAGAGAATGTCAAGATACTGGAAAACTGAGATGCAGAGAATGAAGTTCTACAGTTCCTTTATCTGACTGATATTAATAAGACTAATGAATTTCCTTACCTGAAGAATTGAAGTAGAGGGAAGGAAAAGTTCATTATTTAATCAGTAGAAGCCTAAAGCATCACAGTATTTTTCCTCCCCAATCTTTTAAGTAGTGTCAAAGCCACTAATATCCAAAGTAAGCCTCCCAGAGGGTCAAAAATAGCTTTCTACAAAGAGCCAGCATTTGGCCTGTAGGCACTTCCCACAGAGAACATTTCATGAGAGTCAAAATTTTTTATTGTTGGCTACTTCTTCTTCCAGATTTTCTACTTCTGTTCAGTGTCTGGCTTCTAACAGACTCCTGGAAATTGTTGTTGTCTCTCCAGCCAGGCTGAAGAGAACTCTGCAGTTCTGGTAATTTAATCAATATTACCACCAGAAAGTGCTCGTTGAAAATACCAAGACCTTTCTCAAGCCCAATCAGAACTCTTCTCAACACCGCACCCAGGACAGGTTTTTACCAGTTAGATGGTAAATAACAGTCAACAACTCTCCTATGTTATTGCAGATAACTTTATTAAAGAAGGCAAGCCAAACTCCACAAATCTCAGAAGGATACTAAGTGAACAGCTAATTCACCATAGCAAATATAAGATGTGTACTCTCAAAGTAAAAGCTGTTCATGCTGTATCTATCTGAAGAGAGAAAATGGAAGGAAAATTTATTCATATTCTTCAATACCCAGATTTTATTCTTTGGCACCTGTCTTTTTGACAGTAGCTATCTTGGCTATTTTGAGATGAAAATTGGTATTCCAGGTTGGAGAAGATGTCCATTGAAAGACATCTGTCAAACAGCTTATAGGACACTTCAACTGTCAAACAGGACTGAGATAAGCTTTCATGGTCTGCATTCTGCTCACCCCTCCGGGAACAAAGTGCTGTGGAGGAGATATGGGCCAAGCAATTCTCTTTCAATGTACATCAACATACAGTTCCAGGGAGGGATGTAGCCTGGATTATTCTGTGCAAATCTGAGTTTAAAATCAAAGAATTTCTGTATAATCTTTGTCTTTTTCATAATTTTCTCATGTTAAAAACATTTGTCAGGGCTGTTCTGTTATGTAGTGGTGTGGCTTATGTCAACCTGGCCTTGCCTCTCAGCTAAAAACTCTTACCAGGTGGAGCAGACAAAGCACATCTTGTCTATAGGTGTCTGATGATCTCTACCTTCACTGGATCATTGGCTTTTTCTTATAAATGCCTCTGTGTGTTCAAGACAGGCCTCCAAATGAAGAGAAACAACCACAAAGGTGTGCAAAAGGAGATATATCTGACTAAATATATCTCTGTAAGGTGCAGTTTGACATTCACCCAGTGCGATGCCATAACACTGAAAGGAAACAGGCACTTCCAGGAGCGTTTCTTAGGCTCCAGCATGTGTGCTGGGTGTCTCAGCTCCCATTAGAGTTAATGGAGATTTAATCAGGAAATTCAAAGAGCCTAATGATTCCACTGAGCCTGAAATGGGTGCCTGCATCCGGATAGTGCAGTCACTGCAGTGCTTCACTATTGGCAAAGTCTCCATTCATGTAGTGGGAACCTGGGCACGTGGTGCACACAGAGAGCTGAATGGAGAGAGATGTCTGTCATGCAATCCAACTGCATAAACATGGGCACTTCATGCCCTTTAAGATATCCTACAGTATCTACAATACCCAGACCGAGCTGATAATTAAGACATAGGAGCAGTTTTTCACTGGCAGCTGGAGGCCAGACACCAAACCTTAAGATCTGAAATAAAGCTAGGCAGATATGTTTAATGAAATACATCTTTAAAGTTAGGTGTCTTAACCCCAAAGTAAAGCCCATCCCAGATATCTTCATTCAAATGGGTGAGTTGTGCCCTAAGAGTGCTTGCCATTGACTGTAACAGAATCTGCACCAGTCAGTTCAGTGGAGAAACCTACATCACAGATGACTAAAGTCAAGCTGGATGAACCTCATTCCCACATAGTTCATCACCAGTTCGGAGGAGGTGCTGGACTCCCTGACATTTTCCCTGGAAAACTCCACCACTGTGCTTGTCTAGATAGCAAGTATGTGCTAATCCTCTCTGAAACACTTCTTATTCCCTGCACACAGGCAAAGTGGATGTAAAGGAAAAAGCATGTGAGCAGAAAACGTAAAATCCTGAAAAACTTCTGATTGATCCCTTTATCTGGTAATGTGACAGCAAGCAGGAGAGAGAATGACTTTCTACTTCTGATATATGTCCAGTTACACATTTGTAAATGTACGGGGAAAAAACACATAACAAAAAACAACAGCAAAAAATGCTTCTTCAAACTACTGTTATGTATATATTTTCAACATCTACACATATGCACAGATACATATATATTTGAATTTTGGGGTACCCGGTGTTTTTGTTAGTCTGAGACAATTTTAAGAAAATGCTGGATAGCTGTAAACTGAATTCTTCATCTGAAGATAATTTAAACAAGAAGATTTCAATCTGCCCTTCTGCACACAGTTTTTGAATTCCTTCTTCAGCATGCTGTCTTCAAAAATAAACAGCATTCTTTGAATTTATTAAAAAATACATAAAATAGTAGATCTGTGGGAAAGGAGAGCAGAAAAGCAAAGTTCTGATCACTGACGATGTTAGTAATCCCAGGATAATTCTTAATTCTCTTTGAAGCCAGTGTGTTTTTTTTTTTCCCCTCTTAATTTCAACAGGAAGAAGCCAAGGTCTCATCCCCAAGTGTGATAACCTCTGCTGTTAAAAAGCCATGAAATATATTTATATTTTCCTGGTATTGTTCTGTTTAGACAGGTTTAGGTTTACTCGTGAGATTTCTTCCCACACTAAACATAATTACTGTATCACACTCCTCTCTTGTTATTCTGCTCCTAAAAATAGCGTTTGGGTGTTCTGATGTTAAGATGGGGCCTGAAAGCAGCGAATGTAAATTTTGTAGCTCTGCAGCCAACTTTTCAGGTGACTGTGGACAGGTTGCTTGGCTGATTTCTTGGATAGTGAAGCACCCACTCTAGAAAACACCATTGCAGGAGGGTTTACTGCTAATGTTATAGGGTAAATTTTAATGTAATCATGCAAATCTGCTGACAGCTGTAAAAGATGTACTTATGCACAATATAAACCATCTGAATATAGTTTATATTTCATACAGGATCTACAGTATTTTTAATAGTGAATTTAAACCAAATGTCAATAAAGATCCTTGGAGACCTGTCCCTCCAGATGAAAATCTTGTTCTTCTGTGTGTCTTTACCTTTATCTCAGATTACTTTTCATCTCTCTCTGCAGATAAGGTACCTATAGAGAACCCCATATATTCACTCCATTATTAATTAATTTAGAGGCAGACTCCAACAAGGTCTCAAGAATGAGCAAACCAGCAGCAGGACAGACAGGTAGTGGAAGTATGAGAAGATGCAGAAGAACCTAAGGATGGTACGGACAGCTGTGGCATGGATGGGTGTCAAAACAGCTGCAAGAACATGTATCTGGAAAAGCTGCCCATACTAGGGGATATTGCAATGGGGAGGGAGTAGCATCAATCCCCACAGTACATTGCTCATTGGAAAGTATCCAGATCCTGCCCTGGGGTTTGGGACTGCAGCAGGGTGGCAGCAGGAGTAGGGCTGTGGGTAATTCTGCAGAATTACCCCTCTTTGAACTCGCAAAATTATGGTGTCTCTGCCCTGGCATCCTCATGCAACAATGCCCTGAAGCTCTGGTTATTTTCCTTGGCATTACAGAGATTTGTCCTCCAGTAGTGAGGTTAGGGACAGCCCCATGGTCACTGCAGCAGGTGCCCTCCCTTCTCTACAACCTCCTGTCCTCACATCAGCAATGGATTTTTCTCTTTGTCAAATGAATGGGAGACATCAGGGCAACCTGACCTCTTCTGTCTGTGTGACTGTCTTGGATGCAGCAGCTGGATGCAAGCCCACGGGCATCACTGATAAAAGATGGGCTAAGGATTTCTTACCCCCGTAGTCACACATCCTTGTGTTCCCCTTTGGTCATGCCACAAAGCCCTAGAATGACTCTCTTTGCTGACCTCATCTATGATAAAAATAATCATTTTGAGTAAAAGTGGTGAAGCTTTTCAGTTCTTGTCCCAACCCTGGTCTTCATGCAATGACCTGCTCTGTGTTCTGGGCAGTGCAAGAAACATCTACCACTTTCCCTCTGATGCTCATTACACTGCAGCTGTTGGTATTGTTTCATTCACCATCCTTTCCCTCATTCACAACAGTCCCTCACAGCCATGATACCTGGCTTCGTGATATCTACAGATCTCAGTCTGCCTTGGTTCTCCTCCCTTCCCTGACCAATATCTTTGAGCACCTCTAAATTCTGCTGAACAGCATGGGACCCAGCAGGGATCATCAAGAACCACCCACAAGTGTTGTTGCACAATTAATCGTGATGATTCAGTTCTGGTCTTTGCTTCCTGCCTCCTCTCCATGACATTTGCCCCTCACATTGTCATTTCTGGGAGCAACGCAGTCTCCTTAAACATAGAACCTGTTTAAGATCTCATGAAAGCCAATAAAAAGTATCATCTGGTTCTCCTTTCACTGTCAGACTAAAAGTTTTTTTTTTTTTTTTTTTTTTTTTTTTTTTTCCGAATGAATTAAATCCCCCTTTTGCCACTCTTTCTCCTTGACTTGGTCCATGAACCAAACTACAGGCTGCGGGCACAGTTCAACAACTGTACAACAGACCTTGGAAATAAATATGCTCGGTTTCAAAAAGCAAGATGTCTAAATATTTTTCATTAACATATGTGGAGAAGCTCAGGGAAAGTCAATACGGGGCCAAGGACCAAAGCCGTCATACGTTATTTCTGTATAGGTCGGATGTCCAAATGAAATCCACAATGCGGAGCATGAAATTCTAGTTGGTCTCGAACAGAAGGCATTTATTAGTGTTGAAGCTTTCTCTCTTATTGTTGCTGGAACTTGCCAAGCTGTGAATATTCCATAGTTTCCAAATGGAAAACGCTCTGGTTGTCTACCATTTTCTGCCAGACCCCTCAGCTGCCCGTCTGCGGGGCGATCCCAGCCACCCAGCCCAGGCTCTGGCTACAAAGCAGCCCCAGAGGCAGATGTCTCAGATCCAACCTCCGCATCCAATTTCCTTCTTTATTTATTTTCTTGTTGTTCAGGAGCTGGAACTGAAACAGTATTTCAAAATACTGAAATGCTGCAGGAAACCAAGTGACCTTTCTCCACGCTAGTCAGAAAGCTGTAGGCAGGAAGAGGAGACAGCAAACAGGCTCTGCGTGCCTTCAGCTCGTCTTGAGCCCTTTGCTCACCAGCAGCATTGCACTGTCCGAATGTCACATAGCACAGGATAGCAACTAAGGGCAGATGTACTGCAATTAACTGCTTCATTAATCAGCCCAGGTTTCATGGTTTACTTAATATTTCTTTCGTAGTAGTAGCAGAGGTCTCATGTACTGAGATTCTAGTGCTGGAAAAATCACTTGCAGTCTCCTCTGACATATTATTCCTTTAAAGCACAAACCTGAAAACTGTTAATCTGAACATTTCTGAGTTTAAAGGAAGTTCAGGCTTGGCTCTGAGCACACGCTTTGTGACTCAGGGCTGTTTGTAATAAGAAAGCATCACAGGAGCTGAGCATTCCTTGCCAATCCTTGTTTTGAGACGTCTGTGAAATCTTGGCACCGCATCCCGAGAACACTGTGTGGAAATAAAGCTTTTGTTTAACCTACTTGTGTGGGCTCCCTGCAGAGGTGATTGTCTGCCTGGCCAGATCTGCAACTCTAATTCCTCAACCACCATCATCACCAGAAAACTCTGGAGAGAATACCCACGGGTTGTTATCCAAAGAAGGTGCCAAAGATTATTCCCAGGAAGATGTCATCAGGGTTGTTCTGGTTGACTGCACATGTCCAGGCTGCACCATCACTGGGATGAGGGGTAAAACTATGACCTGATACACGTCTGGGTCCAAGCCTCAGGACCAATCTTCAGAGTGACCCGTTGAATCTTGAGGAGCAGGGATCAGCCTAAAAATGGCTTCCCTAGACCTACTTTTTAGCTTTGTCCTGGTGGCTGGGCAAAGGTGCAGACTGTCCACCACTGGTGTGTGTGGTGATGAGAGCCAAAGAGTAGTAACTTCTTCACCAAGTAAGCCTAGAAGATAAAAATGTACTTATTTATGTGGAATGAATCACTGCATGTTCAGGCACTGCTATCCATGCGTGCCCAGCCAGGCAGAAGATGGGCAGATGGAAATGTACTGAGTGAAGAACCTTCCTGATGTAGTGGGACAGCAGGCTTCACATCCTCAGAGGTCTTCAGCATCTTATTCATCATATCTGAAACTTCAACACACCCTGAGCAATGAGAGCAAAGCCCCTTGCATGGTGCTCTGCGGCCTTAGAAAAGGAAAAGAACAAATGGAAGCCCCTTAGAAAGCAGTGGTGATGCCTTTATGATTAAATATTATGTCTCATCCCCTTCTCTGGTGCTGGAGCCATCTCGTTTCCCCTCTCAAACATCCAAAAATCCTGGTGGGAATATTCCTGGCTCCAGACATGCTATGAGATTGTTTGGGATGGTGTTTGCTGGCCAGGGGACAACCAGTGGTAGCAATTTAACATCTGAATCCAACACCCAGGAAGAGGTCACTGGTTCAGCTGGAGCTACATTTGTTTTCCCAAAATGAAAAGACTGCAATTTCACTCAGAAATGCTGAGTGGTGAACCAAGGTGTATAGATGAGAAGTTCCCCTGGTTCACTTCCCAGTAGACAGACTCCAACATGACCCCAAGTCACCATTGCCACCCCTCCTACTTTAATAGACGAATCCAAAGAAAAAAAGGCTGGGATCATTATATTTGGGTAATGTCTTTTAAATTGATGCAAGTCCTGAGAGCTGCACTGTTGAACATCCTTACCCTCACTACCCATGCCCAGGTGCTGGACACATTTGCACCAAGAGCTCTTTTTGCCACCTTTGCAAGAGGAGTGCCCCATTGCAGCTCCTCTTTCCTCACCATCATCGAGCTAAATTGCTGAGAAAATAAGTACAGATCCCAGAGACACCTCAGCAAGGAAGGATGAGTTTATTGCCATTTAAATCCTCATTTCCTGCAAGACACTACCATTTCTCTGAACTCTACTGATTTTGCTCAATAAACTGGACAGAAGATGATTCCCTTCTCCTAGAACACAGGAGCTGAGGAACCAAAAGGTTCCCCTTCACAGCCACAAAATGATGTCAGGCCCTTGCTAAATTGAAAACAGAGAGGCTGAAGGAATCTCTCTCCTCCAAACACTCTGCTGTCAGCCCAGGGCCACCTCTGTCTCTGCACCCTCCTGGTAACCCAGACTGGCACTGTGTAAGGAAAAGCACATCCATGCTGCGGTGGTTATTTTTATGCTGTCCTGTACTTGCTGTAAGAACTGGTCCTGCAAAAACATTTTGCTCTTGATTTTGTGCAGCTCACCCAGTTTCAGCGAGGTTTATTTATAGAGAGGAAAAGGACAGATGAAGAGCTCACAGGTCTCTCCAAGCTGGAAAAAAAAAAAAAAAATAAATAATAATAATAATAACTATGCTTCTATTATTTTCATGCTGAATTATTTTAACCAAACTAAATATTAAAACAATCACAGTAAGGTAGAAAATTTTCAGCATAAAAAATAACAGCTACAGCCCATGGCAATAAAAATCTATTACTCGCATCTGCAACATTCAGATTTAGATTGCAAGTTAGATGACAGCATTTTCTGCCATATGTCAATACATATACATATGAATCTACATGTATATTTATACTTGTATATTTGTACAGAAATCATACATATGTATGTATGAAAAAATTAATCAGCAGCCATTCACCACCAGAGGGCAGGCAAAGTATATGTAAATCAGTCATTTCTTCCTACGTATTCCCTGCACATGTCAATGAATGAATTGTTCGGTGGCCAGAAAGGTATTGCCACAGTGTTTTCTTAGACCATCTGCAGTGACTTTATTATCTTGAATCTTGAGCCTTACAACATCCTCATGTTGCACAATGTACTTTCCTTTTTTATTATTAAGTGAAAAACTCTCTGCATTTTTCAAGGATGAAAGCTGGGAGCAGTGCACCATGAGGTAACCACAGGGAGCATCACATGAATGGTGAGAAACTTCCTCAGCTCTAAGGCTGAAAGAGGAGAGGACGTTGTCGTGTGTATCTGGAGAAATCAATAGACCGGGGGAGCTGTACATATCCACTTTTCAGTAAATATAACCTAATATTACCCCTTCACAATCAGCAGATATCCACTGATGTACAGTAAAGGGACTGGTCCCTTCTGGGGTGTATTAAACATTGATCAAGTGTATTACTTGGCAGCAGAGAAATAATTAAATCAAGATCCAGGAAGGGTGGTGTGAACCAGCAAGCAACTGAATTAGCAATGGCATAGTCCTGAATGCTAGAAATATCTCATTTAATCAAATTACATGTGAGGTTGGTAAGCCAACCTTCTGGTTATGTATAATTAGCAAAAAAGAGCTTATTTCCCTTTCATAACATAGAAAGAATAAAAATGCAGGAGTCTAGTCACCAGAAAGTAAATCCTAAAAAGCTCATTCCTTATGCTTATTGTATGGCATGGACAGTCAATGACCTTCTAGATGCGATGGACCATGAGCTCTGTTAAGATCATTGACTAAATCCCAGTGCCTTTGGCCTGAGGAGGAAAATGGATGCAGAGTCTAAACCTAGAAGCTGCATTCCCAGTTTGCTAACAAACATGTTTGCATTTGTGTACAAGGAGATGCTTTGTAAAGTTACAGAGAGGTTCTTCAGGGCAGGAATCCTGCTTTGGGCTTCGTTCAGTGGGATGGTGGATGTCAGAGCCTCAGAGAAACAACTGAATGGCAGAATCACTCCAGAAATACCAGTTCCCAAGTGGCTTCTCCCAAGAAATACAGAAATTATTTTAAGTGACTGATATGTCCTACCTGGGCTGGAAAGGTATATGTGGTTATACCCACATGAGCAAAAACAATCCAGTTGGTTCTCTATTTCCTGCCTTTGAGAGGGACTCATTTCCTTTTCCATTGAAGCTCTGTCTGCGTTAGTCACTCCCCACTCCTATCGTGCTCACAGTAGAAAGTGGGAGCTCCCTGTGTGTGATTCATCTGCCCCATCTTTGATGTCTGCTGGGGAATGAAATGAATCACGATCAAGGACTCCCATCTCCCCCCATGAGCTGTGCAGTATATCAAGATGAGTGGCTCACTTGATAGATGCAGACCTTGCAGATGTCTACATTTGATCAGAGCTCTCTCTTTGGTCTCTGACATCATTCTGGAGTTACACATTTGTGTAAGGAAAAGGAGACCAGGAGTTTATCCAGCTCTTCACTACTACTGCCATGGGTTCTTCTACCCATGCTTGGCTGGGAACTGACGATACACATTTAAGCAAAATTGTATGTGCTTCTGTATTCTCCATATTTCATCATTCCAGTGCACTACAGCTCCTAGTGGAAATGCAGCCTGTGCAATGGCTTTAAAGATTTTGCTGAGTGCATCCCACTTCAGCAATCTGGAAGGCAGTGTTCAGCATTGAATTAAATGCTCAGTGTTTGGAACAATCAGAGACTGATAAGTAGTGTTAAAAGGGCAGAACTTCCATCTGGTTGTTGCCCTGTGTTTGCTTTCTCTCTCCACTGAAATACCTCCATCGTTTCCCCATGTTTCCCAGTGTAGCCCCCACTTCATTATTCAGCGTGGAGGGGTTGTTAGATGGTGCAGGTGCCTTCCTCCTCCTTTTTTTCTTTCAACAAAAGCACTGTGGAAAGGGACTGCTGTGAATTACACGCAATCAGCACACCAAGGGACGAAGCCAGGGTTTCATTGTTTTTCCTTCATGCAAAATATCCAAAATACATCATTGAGTAGTGCATTAGATTACTCAAGGAAAGCCAGCATTTTGTGCAGAAAGCACAGACATTTTGGAAATAATCCAGAATCCAACTGTGGGCTATTAAAAAAAAAAAAAAAAAATCAATACATGATGACGTAGGGATGGATCAAGGGGCTATGGGAAGGATCAAAGGGTTTAAGGAACACGACAAAAATAGAGCATTTCTAAGTAATTTCTTCTATCCCTAGGATTATGATTGCAAACTTTTTTCTTTTTTTTCTTTTTTTCTTTTTTCTTTTTCTTTTTTCTTTTCTTTTTTTTTTCATTTTTTTTCCTTTTTTTTCTTTTTTCTTTTTCTTTTCTTTTTTTTTTCTTTTTTTCTTTTCTTTTTTTTTTTTTTTTTTTTTTTTGTTCTTTTTTTTTCAGGGTTTGCCTGAAAAATCAGCAAAGGACAGGGCAGATCACAATCTTGACCAAGTGGAGTGAAACACTTTCCACAAGAGCTGAAAATTATTCGTTTCATGATCAGCATCATGGCCTTGCAGATATAATGCCAGTAATCCCTTTGCTACAGCTTCCCTGCAGAAAAATACCACCTACCCAAAGCAAACAGGGAAAGAATAGAGGCAACAGAAAAGGGAAAACTGATTATCAACAGTGGTTGATAGCTTAAAGTCATTTTGGCAAGGTCTGAGTCAACAGTGGGGACTAAAAACACCAAGGGAGAGACCAGCTTTCCTCTTTATTTCCCCACTCAAAAGAAAACGAAAAGAATGAAGAGGGGGTGATATTTCACAGTTTGAATTGACTGGGGGATCTAAAAGGGAGAGAGATGATCTTTAACAGAGACAGCAGAGCAAACTGTTCTCCTGTTTGTTGGCACCACCCGATTCACAGTTCCTCGTGTTACTGCAGAGATATGAGAAGTATTTGGGAGAGAAACCACATCAGACTCACCTGGTTTTGCTATTTCAAGACAAACCAGATCTGTCACACGGAGCACAGCTCCCTGAACCTGTTACTAAGGCTTGGGACATTTGAATTGCCAGACAGAAGAGGGCAGTGGAGATGGTAGAGGAGCAGGCAAAGCCCAGAGATGCTTGAAAAAGCGTGGGTTGGATGCTGCTGGACAAAGGCTGCCACTAGCCATCAGAACTGGGAGACCAAATGCAAGGCAGAAAGTCCCTGCCCTTATTTTTGTCTTCTCAAGATCCAGCAACTTTTCTGCAAGCCACACCTCACAAGTCACTGGGGATGGGTGTGAGTCTGAGACTCAGTCATCAGAAAGTAAAACCAGAGGATGCTGGAGACACTTTTAGCCCTCTACAATCCAAACTTGAATCCTTCTTGCCTCATTCCCCTAAAAACTGTGGGAGTCTCTGAAGCTCCTGAGCTATCCTTTTTCTTGCTCACGTTTTCCCTGTTCTTTTTCTCTTGCTGTCTCATGGCTCCAGCTTCCAGCAGCCTCCGTATCTGGCTGCCATTTTCTCCCCAGCTGTATTTCTTTTACCTCCCGTGATCTCTCACTCTGCAGAAGACCCTTATTGCCAAACCACCTCATCTAAATCCTGCTGTGACACCTGCTTGAACGTGGAGTTTCAACAATATTTCCTATCCAAGTGGTGTCCAATATCCCTCAAACACCCAAACGTCCCAAGCACCATTACATGCATTTCACTTTTTTGTTCAATCCTGGAGCACTGCCTAAATCCCGTGGTGCCTCGGGATGGGCAGCCAGACAGCAGTGACGAGATGAGCCAGGAGTATCCAACCTTGCAAGTCAACGCTTTGTAGAGTGGACACTGCTGATCCCTTCCTGACTATTCACATCTGGTTGGGAGGACGAGTGTGGAGTATCCCAGGAGAAATGGCCACGCATTTTTCACTCTGGTTTTCAGATTAATTTGGCAGATGCTTTTAGGTTATTGGTAGCAGGGTTAGAATAGCTAAAGGCTATCTCCTTTGGAGTTGCAAGTCTTTGGCTTGCAACAGGAATGTCTTCATTGTCCAAGGTCAGGTGGACCTGAAGAAGGTTATGGTTGGTTCCAGAGGGCACTAAGTCACGTCCAGGGAGGTGATCGTCCCCCTGTGCTCTGCTCTGGTGAGGCCGCACCTCAAGTGCTGGGTTCAGCTTTGGGCCCCTCACTACCAGAAGGACATCAAGGCCCTGGAGCATGTCCAGAGAAGGGCTCTGAAGCTGGGGAAGGGCCTGGGACACAAGCCCTGTGAGGAGCGGCTGAGGGAACTGGGGGGGTTTGGGCTGGAGAAGAGGAGGCTCAGGGCAGAGCTTCTTGCTCTCTGCAACTGCCTGAAAGGAAGTGGGGGGGGGCTGGGCGTCAGCCTCTTCTCACAGGTAACCAGTGATAGGACCAGAGGGAATGGCCTCAAGCTGTGCCAGGGGAGGTTCAAGTTGGAAATGAGGGGACATTTCTTCTCAGAAAGAGTGGTCAGGCATTGGGAAGGGTTGCCCAGGGAGGTGGTGGAGTCACCGTCCCTGGGAGTGTTCAAGGCAAGGTTGGACGTGGTGCTTAGGCACATGGTTTGGTGGGTGACATTGGTGGTAGGGGGGTGGTTGGACCAGATGATCTTGGAGGTCTTTCTAACCTTAATGATATTGTAATTCTATCAGATGCCAAGAGCAGTGTCTTCCTCCAAAACAGCACAAGATACAGTGCTTGAAACCTGCAGGCACCCCAGGATGAGGCTGAGGACAGGAACCACAGCTAACCTGATGACCTGCACAGCCCCCTGTCCTGCTCCCTACCACTGTCAGTACCAAGACAAGCCAAAATCCCAGTGTGTAAAGCTTTGGCAAGCTCCCAGCTGCAAAATTCCCCAAGGAGCAGCAGGAAGAGAAAAAGAGTGAAGGGATCAGAAATCTTGGCCCTCTCTTTCCTCATGTTTTTTTTTTTTTTTTTTTTTTTTTTTTTTTTTTTTTAATATCAGGCTATAATCAGAGCTGAAGGAAATGGAGCAGAAATATCAAACTTTGTTTAGTCTAGGGAAATATCATTTATAATTAGAGATGGGCATCCTGTTGACATGATACAACCTATTTTAAGCATGAGGTGAGCACGTGGTCAACTGCTAATCTTTTGCAAGTGATTAAAAACTGCCAGTTCATCTCTGAGTGGCTGCTTTCTTTCATTTTTTTAAGTGTTGTTTCTGAAAAGCAACTGGGCTAACGTCATCTCGAGATAATGATGCTTATACTGGCAGTGATGTCTTGGAGCATCTCCGAAGCTGGGAGTTTTGGTTTCTGTTTATGCACTGCTGTTCGTCTCCATGCCAGCCCCACCAGCCAAGACCTCTCATCTCTCCCATGGAAGAGTGAGAATCCCAAGGGACCTGCAGGGGCTGAGCCTGTGGCAGGACATGGCCCACAGTTGACCTCATATGACCAGCACCGACTTGTGGACCTTTTTTTGGAGCAGGGTTTGGCAGCTGCCACATCCTGCTGCCCTAGGGTGAGGCATGCAGGATTTGTGCACAGCAGGTATCAGCAGAACCCACTGCAGGACTGGTGCTTGTGAGCAGCTTTGGGGGCAAGATGCTACAAGTTTTTTGGGCGTGCTGTCCCTCCTAGTGCCCTTCATTCATGGGACCAGCATGGGCACATCAGTGCTGTCAGATAACCTGGTTCCCCATGGTCACCCAAGTTGTTGGTGGGTTCACTTCCTGGGACAGACATCTTTAGTGGGAGAGAAGTAACTGGAGGAGCATCATCCCTCTGGTGTCACTGGGAACCAGCCACAGGTTGACCCAAGACTTCTGGACCCACACACCAGAGTTAGAGGTCTAGCAACATCAGGATCTGGGTGGATAAGTCCTTCTACTTCCATATGAGGTTGAAATTTATTTTTGGAAGACTTACCCTTTCTGTGATAGGTCACTTTCCCATTAACTAGCCATGCTCCACTTGGAAAATACAGCTGGACTCACTTCTCCAAGTAGCAGGTCCACAGCTTAGCTGCCAAGACATCAAATTGGCCACCAGGTTTGCCTGGCATGGTGACAGGAGGTGAAACAATACATTCTTGTGCCTCAGTGAACTCTCTCTGTGGGTAATTCCTGGCCAAGTAGGATAGCACAGAGTAAGAGAGGAGTTTCAGCTTGGGTGGGAAGTGTACATTGATAAACCAATGTCAAGCTCATGCCAAATCAAACAGTGCAGCCGTATTCACTTGGCTTGGTGCCACAAGATGAAGAAATAGTGGACAGTTAGTTCAGGCATTGCATGGAGTAGCCAGGGCCATATAGGTTTCAGACCACAGTGCCAAGCTCACTTCTTGGTACTTGCCATGTATTCTTTCTTAAGAGATCAACATACATTAGATGTAAATAGCATCTCTGATGTGAGCCATGACTATGTAGGATGATCTCGCAAAGCTTCTGTCAAAGGCACAGGGACATGCCCATCCTTAAAATTATCATCCAGGGAAATATTTCTCAGGGCTAAAGCTGAGAGAGTTGGGGTTACCTGGAGAAGAGAAGGTTCTGGGGAGGGCTCACTGGAAGTGTTCATGGTTGGGTTGATGGGGCTTTTGTCTAGTCAACAATGTCCATACGTACAGCAGGAGGGTGGACTAGGCAATCTTCAAGGTCCCCTTCAGTTCAAACCATTCTATTATTTGATTATTTACCAAGAAGGTGTATTTATTGTTTTCAAAACAGAAGCTTCAGAAGACGACCCTGTATGAACAAGTGACATCCATCTCCACACTGAGGAAGAACTTGAGGGACCACCTCAAGCCTCATCAAAGTGATATTCCAAGGATACCAATGAAGTTTTGGGACTGATGCACGCAAGCAAGCTTCTCCATAGGATCTGCTTCTGTTGCTAAGAAAAGTCAATGATTTCTCATTCACTAACTGTTACTTCTAATTGTTAAGTGAATTTGGCCATTAATACATTACATATATAGCTAGGAGTGTATGCAGACATTAGCTATTGCAGTAACAAAATTGTTTGTTTCTTTATTATATACTCTTATTACTTCATTTATTATCCCTTTTACATGCTTCTTGCAACTACATGTGCAAAATATATTTACTGCCTTATTTAGTGAACCTCATCTTGCACATCTGTAGATGCTTTCATCTAGAGCCTCCCAGTACATTACAGATCTGAAATAACTAACTCTGACTCACAAGAGCTCGTGGGCTACAGAAAATGATCAGGAACCTGCTGCGGAGAAGCAAAGGCTGCGGAGAAGCAAAGGCTGGAAGCCAGCATATGTTTAGCAGAATCCCCAAAGCTCCTTGGCACATGGTATAAAAGCACATAGCTTTTATCTGACTTTATAAGTGGATCCAGGGAAGCGGGACAGAATTGATGCTGTCCAGGAGAAGAGAGTCAGCACCACATTTATATATATATATTTTGGGAGTGGAAGTCATTGCAAATTGTGGTCTAAAAGGGGGGAAATGCCTAATGCTGAAGCCAAACATCTCTGAGGGGCTTTGCTCAGCACAAGCCCATCCTTGGCACTCACCCCTGGCACTTCAGGGTGCCTTCCCTGTGCAGAGGAAGCAGCGTGACTAACATCCTCCGGGACTTGTGACATCTTTCCCTGGGGGAGCCGCTTGCCCCACGCATTGTCTCAGCGCAGAAGGTCAATGTTTGTGTCATCACAGCCACACGTGCAGCCCCGCAGGTTAATGTCAGTGCTGAGGATGCTCCCCGGGCACTGTGGGGAGAAGGAATGAGGTTTGCAGTGGTCCCTGGTGTCCTTTGGGGAGTCCCCGATGAGGTGGGGTGGCCCAGGGGATGGATGGGGAAGCCGAGGCTCAGTTTGCTTCTCAGGCATCCAGCCTGGAGTTGGCAAAACACTTTTAGAGATTGGTACACATGCAAACTAGTATTTGGAGCCAGTGGATGCCCACCCAGTTATCAGGGCACTTCTAAGCAGAAGACACCATGGGCAATGCTCAAGTCTCCCACCCACTTATACGACAGTGATGTTTCTGGAGAATAATGACCAAGGAATAGAAATCAGGATCTGTCCAACTGCCCTTTTTTAGAAGGCACTTGTGTTGTTCTTCATTCAAGCATGAAATTGAATTTATCCTTTCCCCCAGGGGTATGTTTCAGTCATTCCACAGAGAGACCCTGGAGCTCTTGGGACACCAAATACACTGTGCTCACCCTACTCCGAAATACCCTCTTCCTACACACTCTTTCATGACTTTCTGGCTTGTATAGTTGGAGTGATGGGTTTGTGCTTTTGTGGGGGTGTGCAGATTGCTGGTTGGGACTATGACCCCCAAAGGGACCCACTTGCTTTAGTGTCCCTGTGGGTTTACATCCCAGCTCAGTCCTCACAATTCACCCCAGCCCCGGGGTACCTGGAGGTCTGTGCTGCTCAAAGCTCATGCTCCCATCTGCGGGACAGGCACAGCGAACTTCAGAGGCAGCACGTGTCACCCAAGTCTGTGCGGAGGGGATTTTTGTGGTATTCACAGACCGTTTCATGTGTCGATGTGAGAGGAGCGTAATTACCAGCTGAGAAACTGCAGGAAATAAGCCAAGGTTGAGCGAACGAAATGGAAAATAAAGAGAAGTGCAGAGGACACACACATTTTAAAACTATTACAGAGGTATGCATTCACGTGCTCATGGGAGCCTGGGAATATATAAGAGCTCATGACTGCAAAGGAATGAATTCAAGGACCGGTCTATGGGGAGTATTTTTTTTTCCTGTGACTTCAAACTTCTCTCCGAGCTCGCAGAGTTTTAGTCAGCTGGCATGCAACAGAGGTACGACTTCCCCAAGGAAACTCTTCCTCGGCTCGCACTGGAAAGGCTGCTGGGAGAGTCCGGGAGGCAGAAGGCTGCAGGCAGAGGCGAAACCACCTCCTCCTCCTCCTCTTCCTCCTCCTCCTCCAGCCACAGAGCAGGTACGTGGAGCAGCGCGTGAAACCAGCTGGAAAGTTGAGCCGGGTGCCTTTCGGCTGCGGGAGAGACGCGGGCTTCGGTGGCTTAGGGCAGCAGCCTTTAAAAATATCGCAGATGAGGAAGGTACTGTATAAATAAAATGGGCTGTGTTTATGAATAGGCTGAGGAACTGGCTAAACACACTGTGTAAATGGTTATATCCACACAGCTGTATATTTAATCCATTGGGGACTTGCGCTGCAGAGAGTTAGACCCTTTAAGTTAAGGAGGCACTGCTTAGTTTATAATACAATACAGTTGTCATACTCCTGCTTTGTTTTTATTCTCCGTGTTAGCAGCAATGGAAGATGGGGAGATTTTTTTTTTTTTTTTTCCTTTCTTCATAGGACTTTAGTCTATTTATGGTGTTACTGCATTGTAGCGCTCTGAACCAGGAATGCTGCAGAGATCAGCATCGTGCGCTGATTAAATGCCACTCATCCAGCTCTCTGACACTGCATCCTATAACAGCCTTGGGCAAATCACACCATCCCGGGGTGACATGAAATGCTGCTTAGCTTGTCTGCTCCTCTTCCTAGCATTGCTGTCCCTGTTGGAGCACGAAGTGTGGGATGGCAGGGCTGTTTTTCTGCTCTGAAGATCCCGACAGCTTGAATGTCACCTTGGGTGAACGGGGACTTACTGAGAGTAGCTGCTTTGCTGCATCCGGGCTGTTATTACGAGGAATTGATGGTTAGACAATGTTTGGAAATGAAAAAAGTTCTAGAAAATCCTGGTTTATATAAAAGTCATAGAAAATATTCTGAAGCCAAACTCAGTTGTATTTTTGATTAAAGTACACATATGTTTCCTGTAAATAGAAGCCAAAGTTTTGGCTTTCCACAACAGTGGAAACTTTATTTATTTATTTATCTATTTATTTATTTATTTATTACTAAGATGTAGTCTTTTCAGGTTTTAAATTGTCTTGTTATTCTAAAATGCTGGGGTTTTTTTGGTTTTAATAACAAAAAAGTATCATTCATCTCTCTTTAAAGCAGATAGTTACAGCTCAGTGACTAGATCAGTTCTTGGCCTTTTATTAATACAATGATGAATGAATTCACACGGGGGTATCAGTGCTATGCAAGTCAAATATATCAGAAATAATTTTCCTCATTTTATTTCCTGTTGGAACCTATAAATTCAGTATGTCTTTTTCTCAAAGACTAACTCCACTGTCAGTAAAAGAAAAATTGCTGAATTAAAAACTGATTTCTCTCTCTTTGCTGTGCTTACATTAAGGCACAGAGAAAAAGTTCTGTTTGGGTTCCTGGATTTCAGTTTCTCCAGGAATTTTGTTCCCCAGGGAGAGAATTTCACATTTGAATACTTTCACCTTCAAGTGCTGGTTCGTTTCACTTTTTGTAGATGGAAGTGTTTGCATTTTCCCACCTTCTGCTGTCTCTTTGCCCAACCCCTCTCTTCCAAGAATCTCTGGACTGAAGGGTTTCATGCAATTCTCATTCACTTTTATTTAGTCTCCTGGAGAGAGAAATAAAACTGAAGGTGAATAAAGTGGGGGACTGGTTAAACCCCATGTAAATTTGCTGTCTGATTGAAGGGTGATGTCCCCTTGAAAATTTTTGGTGGGCAAATTCTGTTGGCTGCCTGACCTGATCGAGGCACACACAGAGAGAGCAAAGTGTGGGAGAGGGCAAGGGCAGGCATCAGCTTCAAAAGTCAGGGGAAAAGGCATAATTTAGGTCTTGCAGGTGATGAAGGAGACTTGATTTGTGGACTTGATACTGGGGAGGCAGAAGGTCAAATGCAGATGGCATCAGCAAGCTAAAGCAGGAGACACTTCTCCTGGAGATGTTATAGGGTCTCAGGAACTGGAGCCGTGCCTTCTTCTCAAAGGCTGTGGCTGAGGATGGCATGGGCTATTTATTTTTTAATAGGGGTAATATTTATGTTGCCCCCAGCTCCCAAGTGGGATGAATCACCGGGGAGCTATTCCAGCCGAAGGGAGCAAGATTTGTCCGACTCCTGCCCTTGCAGTTCAGACCCACTTTCTAAGGCGGGAGTTTGTTTTGTTTACTTCTCTGGAGAGTTTGATTCATGCGGCTTGACACAGGACTCAACCCAAAAGCAGTGCCTTAGAAAGCAGCAGCGTTATGGATGGACAGACTCCAAAGGGTCTGAGAGTTCAAGACACATAATCGTCAAGACATATTCTTGTTTATCTGAAACCCTTGGGAACCTGCAACAAATTATGGACGGGCTCGTGAGAGCCAAAGACTGGGATTTGCTTTTCCTTCCCACTCCAGGCCATGCTGGGAAGAGGCTTTGGAGGAGAGCAGTGGTCCAAGGAGGCCCCCATCATTGGAGCCCTAAGCCCCAAGCCACAGAGCCAGCCTTGGCTGATGTCAGGTCAAATCCAGTTGATGTCTGGAAGCCGAGCAGGCAACGATTTGCAAGGAGAACATAGGGAAATCAGGAAAGGCCAAATTTCACAGTCAATGGTGCAAAGCCTTGGGCACCAGTGGGATGGGACAGCCCTTATCATCTTCTGCAGGAGCGCAAAAGAGCTTGATTTTCCAATCTGTTCAATGGAAATGACCCAATCCATCTGATGTAGATGACTATTGTTCTGCAGATGTGATTACACATATTGAAATGGGAAGTCAACCAAAGACTTCAAGCTCTGAAACTATTTGTTTTCATATCTCCTTTAGGAAAGGGGGCAGAGAGAATAAGGACAGAGCAGATAATCTGCAGAGTGGTTGGTGTTCCTCTGAGGCTGTGGTTTTAATGAAGCAAAGCCCTGGGCAACAGAATCAGTGCATGGCCTTCCCTCCTGCTTTGCCATTTGTTTCTGTCCAGGGTCATCGTCACAGTTTGGCTGGCACAGCTGCCTGGACATTCGGTACCTCAGCCTGAGGAGCAGAACCAGCTTTTAAAAAAAGCACCACAAAACCCCCCAAATCTGCTATTTTCCAAGCTTCCCAAAGTGATCTGAATAATCAGGTGTAGGAGAATGGGAGACTGTAGCCATCCAGGACATTCTTTGTTGCTGGCTTATTTGTATTCCATCTCCGAATCCCAATTAAATCAAAATACGCTCTTTCCAAAAGTAAAGACAGGGATTATTTTTTCTTGAAGGAATTTTTTCCTTGTAAATTTTTTCCTTGGAATTTTTTCCTTGTAAAAGTGGTTGCATGCTGTTGATGAAGCAAGGGATGCCCAGGGGTGCCCAGGGCCAGGCCCAGAGGCCCTGGGCCCAGCCTGGAGCCCAGGAGGTGCCCTCTGCCCCTCAGGAAGCACTGCTGGGCTGGGCGGGTGCCACAGCCCTGGCACAGGCTGCCCAGAGAGGGGCTGGGGGCTCCTCCTTGGGGATCTCCAGCAGCCACCTGGACGTGGGGCTGGGCCCCCTGCTCAGGGTGGCCCTGCTGGAGCAGGGCTGGCACCACAGGGACCCGCAGCTGCCCAACACCACCAGCCACTCCGTGATCCTGTGACAAGGGAATCTGATCAAAACTGGTCCATTGAGAGCCCAGCCAAGAGGAACCTGCCCAGGATGGTGACAACCTCACTGGCAAAGAGTTCTGCTCAGAGCTAAACCTGATTTTTTCCATCCATCGCACCCAATCATGCCCTTTCCCACCCACACGCTCACCACCACCTCTTCATAGCCTTTATGCCTCTCATTGCAAAGCAAACAGGATGATAAGTGCCCAGCTCTGGTGTATTATTTCAGCCACAGGAAAAGTGCATTGCAGCAGTTCAGGTTCCTGCACTTGGGAGGCAGGAATGGGAAACTCTCTGTTAGAGCAGGTATTCTAGGAGCAGGTCTTAATTAGGCAAAGGAAGTGTGGAAACCAGCAATTAGACAGCTGCTCCAGCCCTAGAGGGCAGCACAAAATAATAAATAAAAAGCAGAGCTCACAGGCAATCTGAAATCATCTTCTGCATGACAAAAGTGTCTCTTTTACAACGGGAATTTTTACAGGCAGGTCTGCTAAAGTGAGCACTGTGTACTTACTGCCAGAAATTCAGAGATGTCCAGATGCTTGGACCCACCTACCTTTATCAATCTCCCTAAATCCTACCGTGTGCCAGGGAAATCCCTGAAAAGCCTTTAAGTCAGGTGTGTTGTAGCTGGCTCTGAACCCCTCTCCTGCCATCAGACCATAGCACACCGAGCAGTGGGACTGTTACTAAGAGAAGGAGATACGTCTTCCAGGACAGGTTTCAAGATGACAAGCTTCACGTTTAACAGACGTGATTTTTAAACCTTTAATCCACAAGCTCTTTTTTCCCTAAAGATGCAGAACACAGTTTAGGTGAAGGGGTAGGAGGCTGCAACCCCTCAGGAATGCAACTCGCAGACACAAAACCCTAAAGTAAACACAGCCTGCACCGCGCACGCAGCTAAGCAATGGCATCGGCAATGATAAGTCACTTATTCCCCAGGGTCTGATACCGACAGCTTCTCTGGCAAAAATCCACCCGTTTCTCAATGCCTGTGAGGACCTCAGGATGCTGCACAGTAGCTGACTCCACTCCGAGTGCACAGCGGTGGCTAGGACCCAGCAAGAGTCCGGAGAGGAGTCCGGAGGAAGACGAGCAACTTAATTTAAAGCAGACACTGTCCCAAACAAGGTTATTTCCCTGAAAATTCCTTCAGTCTGAAGTTACAAGTAAACCTCTTGGTGTCCTGAATGGGTGAACATGAAGCTGAAGAATAATTACCTTAGTGCCAGGACTGAATTGCTGTTGGAGGGCTGGAAATGCTTTTTAAAGACATGACAAGCAGCATATGGGGATGCGAGAAACCCTTGAAACAAGGTAAATGTGGGATATTCACTCTTTTTAACCCTGAGGGCTCTAACATGGCAGCAATGTATCTTGTGTAAAAAAGCATTGGACGGTGGGGAGTTTGGTTTGTGTTTCATGTCTTCTCTCGTATTTATCTTTGGCACGGGAGAACATCACTGTTAATTGCCTAAGCAGTAACAGAAATTATCTCTAGGGGAAATTTAGAAGGTGCTGCTGTTGTTAGCTACAAACAGGTTTAGTATTGTAAAAGAGATGGAGGCACATGTTTCTCTGCAGTGGGAACTGGACAAACTGTGATTAAATCCTAGCTCTTCCCCTGGTTTTCAAATGTATTTTGGGGGCAAATCACTGTCTTTGCCCTCCCATCTGTTAAATGGGCTTGCTGAACCTTTAGCGCCGCACCGGGTGAGGGTGGTGAGCAGCTGAGACCTGCCAAGAGAGCAGAGCCAAGGGGGACATGTGTCATGTTCTGTGGGCTGAGGAGGGTCTAAAGGAGAAAACCTGGGCAGGAAAACTCCTCAGCTGGACAGCCAAACACTGAAAACCACCTTGGGAAGGTAATCTCTGTGAGCATGGATCTAGTGCTGTACCACGAGGAGAAGATTAACCTCCTCTGGACTCAGTCCATGGGGTTTCATATATGGAGGAAGACAGCACCAAGTCCTAGAGCTTCAGGGCTCCAAGGTGACAGCCACCTTAGGAACACCCTGAAAGACAGCATCCTCTCTTACTACAGCTCTGTCTCACATAACAAGACTTTAAATCATGTTCTTGTGTTCAAATGCATCAATTTCCCAGTTGCTTTTTAAATTTGTAGCTTAGGAAGTTTCAAAACATGTTAAGACCCTGGGTTTTGTCAGGGTTACCATTTAGGATGGGAAGGGATGACTTTTAGCAGTATGACAAGAGAAGAGTGCAGACTGCATGGGACTGTCCTGCAGGGTGGTGCCCTGTTGTGGGTAATATCCATGGAGATTTCATCAGCTCAATTCATCGGACCTAAACAGAAATAATTTCCATTTGAAGGCTCTGAGTAAAGTCTGGTAATTTGCACATCATTGGTATGTCTGTCTTTTCTCAGTTTCAGCAAACCAGTACCCAAATAACAAACATCATTTTCTCCTCTAACCCCCAGGCTACTCCCCTTGCACTGAGTCCCCAAGCACCCAACCTTAGAAACCTGAGTAATGAGAAAGAGAGGGGGAATGTCAGAGATATTAGAGATGGTGGCATCATCAATTCCTTATTCCATTGGGTGATTTTGGAGTGTTTTAAAAGCTAATTTAAAAGGTTGAGAATGAGCATCCTTGTTCTTCTTTTAGAGGTAAGGAACAGAGTTCTGATCCTGCTGCTGAACCCCAAAGAGAAACTCCATGCTCTTTCACCTTGGGCTCCCGGATCATTTTCTATCACTAGACACCTCTCTAAACTGGAAGGAATATACAATCTGAAAACAAAGCATAAATTACAGGTCTAGACTTCTCCAGTTTCTCTCTTCCTAGTACACACCTTTTTCTCTGATGGGGAGGAGGAAGGATTTGCCTTGCTTCACTCAGAAGTTTATAGAAACACGCCCAACTATGACACGGTACTGTAACCTCAAGGGAAAGCAGCAGAGGGTGTGAGCAGCCCACTCATTAGATCTTGGTGAGCATCTCCTGGGCAGAACTGGATGTCCTGGGATGGCGGGGGCTGATCTGACAAAACCCCCAGGAGACTTTGTCCCATAGAGAACCTGTTGGTGTTCCTGTCTGGCAGCCACCAGTGCTGGCGATCAGCTGCATCCCTCAAACAGTGACTAAGCAGAGGGATCTCCACCAGCTGGGCGTGATCCCGTCTCCTTCCAGCCTCATGATGCTCTGTGGGTGGAAGCCGCTGAGTAACGGTACTTGGACGCCGTCTTTCGGCACACATGAGAATGAGATTGGTGTATGCTTGGGGCTCACTGGGTGCGGGTTTGCTCCTAGAAAGGTTTAAGAGCAGGGCTAGAGAAGCACTGCTGTGTGGCTTCCGGCTGGGAGCTGATGCGTGTCTCACTGGCCTGGGACATGGGCAGGACCAGCTTCAATCTGCAAGAAATCGTACAAAGACAGAATAAAATTTGGTATTTTTGCAATACACAATGACAGAAAGAGGTGATATCTGGTGATTACAGCTTGATAAAATCTATTCACTTTAAATGAAATACAGTCCCTGTGCCTATAATTGCTCAATCTACAAAGAAGAACTGCAACCACTTTGCCAGGGTCCAGTAGTCTGAACTCCTACCAGATTTCTTTGGTTTGTCTTTGCCATCTCCAGCTGCACAGAGCTGTGCTTTGTGTTGCTAATTCTTTTTCCTCTATGAACATCACTTACTAAAAAGGTAAATGACTCTTCAAGATTCATGGGGCTGAAACTTAGAGTCTCTATTTGTTTGCAGTCTGAGACATACAGGTCTCTATCTCTTCCTGAAAAACTCTTTAATTTCTGAATTAGCTAGTGTGATGCTGAAGTCTCATGTTTGAACTCAGAGACTTCATTAGGGCCCATTGACATCTCGGGCCTGACCTCACAGAACTCATTGGTGTCCTTCTAGAAACATGCTGTTAGGAACTCTTTCCCTTGGCCTTGTTTCCATTTTTCTCCCATTGCCCACATTATCCCTTTTACAGTTATTTCTATGCTCTTTTCTGGAGTGCCTTCCAAACAGTTAAACTCTGATGAATCCTTTGTTTCATGCAGATTTTGTGTCTGTCTCTCTTTAAGGCATCAGATTTCAAATGTATTTAAAAGCCTGCCCATACCTGGGTTGTGTAAAATGGAAGACTAACATTCGGACAAAAAGGTCTCACTCTATTATTTATTTAAACTGTTTATATTAACACAACAAATCTGGATGCACGCTGACTAATGAGTGTGTAAAAGCTCTCTGACAGTGCTGGGATAAGAGGAGTGGAAACTGTTGTGGACAGAAATGGAAAATATTCCCAAATCTTAATTTTGATTGGCATCCCTTCACTTCCATCAGGCCTTGGTACCCAAAACTCCAGCCCAATTAAAAGCACCTGAGCTACCTCTCTGGGGAGAGACAGGTGCCTGTAGGAGGTCACTTGGTCTTTCTCCATGGCATCAGTCACTCTGCCCAGCTTGGGCATCTGTATTTCCATGGGTGACCTGGGTATTTTCAAGGTAGCATCTGAAATCACATCAGGGCAATGCTATGAGGTTCCTTGAATCTTCCTTTCATGTCCTTGTGTAGATGTCTCTTTTTCCCACTTGGCTCAAAGCTATACAAATGTACCTTTGCAGGTTGTGCAAGCTGTAGGCTCAAAGATGGGTTGATTTATTGAGCTGCATGAGTGCCCCTCTGTGCTGAATGATATCCTGGTGTCTGCTTTCACATGCACGCATGAGATGACTGTGGGGTCATGTCTGACACCTAACATAATTAATTGCTTTTTCTCTGCAGAACCATGAAACTCTACATCATCTTCCTGCTGGCAGTGGTGAACAGAGGGATCTCTAACTATCGGCCTGCAGAGGGGATGCCCTGTGAAACGGTAAGGATGCCTCCCTACCCAGCACTGTGGGGTCTCGGTGAGGTTGGGACCCCATAGTTAAAGGCACTGCATGAATAATGACAGTCTCTGCAAAGGGTCCTCCCCCAAAGACCAGTTGGCAGAGGTGGGCTTTGCTGGGTTAATGGATGCTCTGCAGGCTGTTCTTGTTCTTGTTCCCTTCCTCGCAGTGGTGACAGCACATAAAGGGGAAAAAAGGGGAGGGTCATTGTCTCTATTTTGTTCTATGGAGGAGCTGGTTAAAACAAATGTGACCTGATTTCCCCAAGACTTAACAGGGATCCTAAGAGTGAGACAGAGAAGGAACTTAGACTTCATACCTACTCCTTTATACCAGGCCTAAGTTCTTTGTGCTTTAAATAAAACTTCTGAGGAACAAGTCTATATCAGCTTTTGTAATAATGGTGAGTCTGACCTCTGCCCTGACACAACATTGCTGCCAGGGATATTGCACCTGACTTCTGCTGGAGCTAAAAAAGGTGACAAAGACTCTGGCTCCTGTACAAAATTTTCTCCTTGAATTTTTGCAAGCACCTGGTACAATATTATAAATGTTGTTCATAGCTGAACTTGCTTTCCCTATTCAAGTGCTGCTGACAGTAACAGGCCATTTAAAAATACTTATCTTCCTTCTTCTCTCTTTTTTTTTTTTTTTTTTTTTTTTTTTTAATGTTGACGCTGTTTAGTACAAATCCTTGAGAATTTCCAAAATAGGGAAAAAAAAATAATTTGCGAGCTGTACACATCTCCCTTATGGGACTCATTCCATTCCTGCCCACCCTGCTGTATTGCTGCACTTCCTGAATTCCAGAGAAATTAAGACCTAGTATATATAAAAAGATCTTGGGAAGGTGACTGGATAGCTCAATTCATTGGCTGTCAAGGGGAGACTGATGAAAGCACTGTAAACATGACGACTTGGGTCCCATGTATCATAGTCACATGAATGCCGGGCGAGACATGCAATAATCCGAGCAGATTTCGCCCCGTCCCATTTCTTGATGGGTCACAGATCAGGCTGATTGCTGAGAAGTAAACACATGCTTGTTTCCACCACTCCACTGTAAACTGCTTCCAGCAGGCACAATATGCAGGCCAAAAACACCAGGCTGTATGCAATGAGGCTGGGATAAATTCGGCCCCAACTGAAAACATGTTGCAGCTGGGGGCTGGGATGCTCATCTGGTATAAATTAACAGCTCAGCATCACTAAAGTCAGTGGGGTTTTGCTAGTCCTCATTTGCTGGGTATATGGTCCAATGGAGGGCGGAGGGTGTAAATCCAAACACATTTCCACGCAGCTTAAAGAAGCTGCTGGGTTAGTTGATGGGTCCACTGGGACTCTTACTTAGTTCACAGGACGATTTTTCATCACAGCCTCACTGTTTTACATGTTACTTTCCCTCTGGTGACACCTTTAAAATAACAAAGGCTCAGAAATGGAAACTTTCATCCCAGGTCTGCTGGAAGTGGCACGGGTGAGAAACCTGAACCCTTCATAGTTGGTGTCCTTGTTGGTGAACCAGTCTTGTAGAAGAGGTTTTAGGGGGTAAAATGTCCCTACTGGTCTCTGACACCAAAGCGAGCTGCACCAATTAAACAAGTCATTACTTATTTACTGAGCCAGGGCAACTGCTGGCCAACTGTTTCAAGACCAGAAGGCACATGCAAGGGAAAGGTTTTCAGAAAATTTTACAATAGCTTGTGTCAAGGCCATGCAAGAACAAATGCATAATGCTGGGTCAGTCCATACACAATACCTGGAGAAATTGCTCAGACTTTATTGCATAGCCAAGCCTTCACCTGGGCAGCTCTTCTAGAGAACAGACACAGACACCTTCCAAGTGCAAGCTCACCACAAGTATCTCCAGCCCAAATTCTCTGGTTCATAAAACTGCTGATATCGGAGAAGAAGGGATTGGATGCAGCTGCTTTGTAAGCAGAGCTGTTAGTAAGGTGGGTGACAACTTCCACCTAGTGCTGAGCTGGGAAGAACTGGAGGCAGAATTCAGATGATGCTCAATTTTGAGTTGTTGGGTCATATTTCTACCAGCACCTGAATGGAGCCAGACACTGTATGAACCAAATGCTCCTGCCAATGGCATTTAATCAAACCAGTGACAGCACTGACTGAGCTGATGAGGTGGGACCATGAGACCAGCAAAAACTTCATTTCCAGCCTCAGGCTGCCAGCCCATTGAGCTGTGGGGGGAGAAGGAGAAATGCATACACAAAGAAATGCTGTTTGCTCAGTCCCACTGAGAAGTGCTTCATCTTCCCTTCCTGGTGCTGATGAGAGCAAAATTCATGCAGTTTGAGCCTGGAGGGAGAAAAGATGGTGCAGAACAGACTTGATAAGAAATTCAGCAATTATCAAAACAGTCAGTGAAAAAGAATGAAAGTCATTAAAAAAAAAAAAAAAAAAAAAAAAAGGGGGGGGGGAAATGTTGTAGGAACAAATGGCAGACAGTGGGAGGTATGGATTTTATCAGACCCTTTTATTGCTGAGAGGGTTCAGTGCACACAGATTGAAGGTCCAATCCTGCAAGATACATGGTGGATTGGGACTGACCTCTCCTTCATGGACTTCGATGGAAATGGGCCAGCTGGTGCTGATGGGCTTTGGACCAGGCTTCTGCTATGGTTTAGGGTGCCCAGAGGGAGCAGAGGGTGCTCAGTGCTTGTTGAGATCAGGCTCGAGTTGTGGGAAGAGATCTGGCATCTGCCTTGGGCTGCAGAGGCTGCTTCTTTTTCACTCTGGATGTGTGCATCTTTTTGGCTTCTCCCTTTTCCACAAACTTAAGAAGAAGACAATTCCTGCTCTATTCTATAGGGTTCTGGGCTTAGCCCAGCTCTGTATGTGTTTTAGCTCAAAATGAGCAATTTGACACTGGTTTTGCAGAGAAGAAATAATGGCTGGAAGAAGTCAGAATATTCCCTTCTCTCTTTTTCTTATTTGTTTATTTTTGGGAGATCTGAAAGAGCTGGTTAGAAAAAAAAAAAAAAAAAAAAAAAAAAAAAAAAAAAAAAAGATTGGGTTCAAATTTTAATAAGCCATTTATTTCAGATCTTTGGGAAGCTGTGGAGCAGCTTGGGTATATCTAGAGTTTAGATGAGCACTAATATTTTTCTGTCACATTTTTATGTGCTTTCAAAAACTCACATGACGCAAAAGAGAGTTACAAAATGTTGTCACCCCACTTCTCACAAACAGATCTGCCACTTCATTCACCTAGAAGTTCACATGAAGCAGATGGTTTATAATATATATATAATTTTAATGTTTCTGCAATGTCTGAAAAGCTAATACAAAGCTTTGCGTCATGGAATCCAGATTCTGCTTCTTTGCAAAAGTTAAGATTCAGCCAATTTTTTCTCTCTTTTCTTTCTGATCTTTCTACAAACAGTACATGACCCGGTCACCCATATACATTCATAGCAAGAGTTTCCTTTCAGTAAATTAAATGCTGCCTAAGCCTTTCACATTCCCCTTCTTCCTGCTGCTGTAAGTTCTTCCTAACAACAAAATACAGCTTGACATTTATGCAAGGATGATTATCTTGATTTTTCCAGTGTTCTTTATGAACACACACTTGAAATTTTGCTTTGGACACAGATTCAGTCCAAGCTGCAATTAAACAGACGTGCATTGAGGAGACAAATTTGATAAATATATGAGTTTTTCTTCACCCTAGTGCTTAGAAGTGGACAGAAAAAGTGTGACCCTCTTTTCACATCACTTTTTCCCCTCAAAAGCTTGCTTTGTATGATATGTCTTCCCTGTTGCATTGGGAATGTCTTGTATGGATGGCACAGGGGGATGGAGCATATGGATGGAGCATAAACTGTGTGAGAAGATAGGAAATGTTTCCTTGGGAAAAGGATAAATATAGTTGGTAAAAACAGGAAGAGTTTAAAGTTTGCATTAGAAGTGTTTGAGTAGTTGAATGACGCATTTGGTTGAGGATGCATTGCTTACCTCTGCCATAGCTAAAGGAAGGCACACTCAGATACCTGAGGGGTGTGAATAATGAGGAGAGATCCCAGAGTTTGTCCCATAAGATCCTTATCTTTCTAGGTCCTTGCTTTGGGAGCTACGCTGCTGACAGAGAGGAGCCCTTCAAAGTGCTTGTTACTATTGCAAGAAGATTTTGCAGAAACTAATTGAGTGATTTAGGATGAAGCTGAGAAAAGCAAATATCAGGAAAAATAGTGTTTGATTGCAACAGAAAGAAGGAAACACCTTCACGTGGGACTATTAAAATAAGCCTGGGAAAAAGGTGTAAAAAGGAGAATGTATAGTAGATATCACATGCAGTTAGCAGATACAACTCTACTGGTCTTTAAAATGAAATGAGTGCTAACTGTTTTAGCTGTGAAGAGGCATTAGGAAGGCTGTGCTTGCTGTCTGAATGCTCAAAAAAATAATAATGTGATCAGTGTTTCAGGAGAAAGATCTAATTGAATGTTGAATGTTATTTTATTTTCATTTCATGCAAATATAATTTTCCTTTGTCAGGTGATAACCCTTTTTCTCTCTTTCTTTTTCTGGCAGACAAACTTGCAGGCATTTTGCCACAACAAAGACCTTCACCAAATCCCTCATGAGTTCCACCTGAACGTAAACAAAATAGATCTGTCTGGAAATCTGATACAAAGGATCCCTGAAATGCCATTACCCTTCTATACTTCTCTTCAGTGTCTGGATTTAAGCTCTAACCAGATAAGCTTCATCGCGCCTGGAGTCTTTGCACACATGACAAGTTTGCTGGAAATAAATTTAGCGAACAACCACTTATATGAGCTCGCTCAGAATGGGACAGAAGGGATTGGACTTTTACCCAAGGTGGAAATACTGGACTTGTCTCACAACAGCCTCTACAATGGGATGGCCGAGTATTTCATAAAGCAAGCTCCAGCACTGCGCTATCTTTCCCTGGCAGACAACAGTATTATAATGATATCACACAAAATGTTTCAGGGTTCTCCCAGTCTGGTGGAGATAGACCTTCAGAGCAATATCATCATGGAAATAGAGGAAGGTGCTTTTGAGACTCTAGTGAATCTTTCCAAACTCAATCTCTCCATGAATTCAATTACTTGCATCTCTGATTTCAACCTCAGGCAATTGGAGATACTTGACCTTAGCAGAAATAGCATCGAGTCCTTCCACACCACAGAGTCGGACGATGAGTATAGCTTAAGAATTTTGGATCTGAGTGAAAACAAACTGCTTCGTTTCCCTGTCTTCCCCCTGGTGAACAAGCTGGTAACCCTGAATTTATCAAAGAATTTAATTCAGCTCAGTGCTGAATCCTCTCATAATAAAATGGACTATATGGAGAATGACTGGCTAGATGCTTCTTTTCTTCTTCTTGATCAGAAGCAAAGTAGAAACAAAAGTTCTCCTAATTTATCCCAACTTGTGTATTTAGACTTAAGCTATAATGAAATCAAATCAATTCCGAATGAATTCTTTGAATCAATGTTGTCCCTTCACACCCTTAATCTCAGTAAGAACTGTCTTCAGGCTTTTGCAGTAACTTATGACAGTGCATTGATCTCCCTAACCATCCTTGACTTGAGCTACAACTCTTTGCAGAACCTTCTCCTGGATGCTGACACGCTGTCGAATTTGAGGGAGCTCTACATTCAAAACAACCATCTTCAGACCCTGCAATTTGATATCTTCTCAAGCCTTCCTAGCCTCAGAATGCTTAATCTACAGAGCAACAATATCAGTCTTTGCAGCATGTACTCAGGATTAGCTAAGCAAAGACTTGCCGGGGAGGAAAGTGGTTGTGTGTCATTCGTTGATTCTCCTGCTCTTCAGTACTTGTACCTCGCTGACAACATGCTGAGCATCCTGCCAGCGTACACTTTCTACAAGACTTCTCTGATTGCCTTGGATATCTCCATGAACCCAGGCCTGAAAATTGAAGTTAAAGCACTATCAGGACTGGAACGGTCTCTTGAATACTTGCATTTACATGGCAATAGCCTGATAGAACTAAATATTGACTTACCTTGTTTCAGTCACCTGAAGCATTTAAACCTCTCTGAAAATCAGCTGAATTGGCTGCCTAGGTGGGGTAGCAACTCTCCACTGGAAGTTCTGGACCTACGGAACAATAGGTTTAGTTCATTACAGAACAGCAATATTTTAGCATTAGAAAATTCTCTTAAAAACTTGTATCTCACTGGTAACCCACTCAACTGCTGTGGAAATATCTGGCTCTCATCGATGATCCAGAACAAAAACGTCCACATCCCCAACGTAGAACACTTAACGTGCCAGCAAACCCAGAACTTCGGGTACCAGGAAGAAATGCACATTGGGAACATTAGACCAGAAGACTGCGAAAAAGAGGATCTAAAGAAAATCAACTTCCTTATTATATTAACGTTTGTTCTGGTTTTATCCGTGGTCATCATTGGAGTGGGTTCATTTTTTTGCTTCCGCAGGCAGAACTTCAGCCATCAGTTTAAAGCATAGCACACAGATTGCCTTGAAAACCAAAGAAATCAGGTGCTACACTGTCGGTGTGTAGAAATGAAGGGTAAAATTCTCATCTTTGATTTTTAACTGTGGATTTTAAGACAGTTTCAGAGCGCCCCTGAACTATACCACTATAGTGTTCTGGGTTGCAGGGACTAAAAGGAGAATTTGCCATGTTTTATTGCTTTATTCAAAAGCTGATCTGTCTAAAAAGTTTATAGAGCACTAGAAGAGACCCCCTGTAAAGACCTGATGTTTTGAGGGAGGTGAAATTTAAGATACATCGTTGATGTCACCTTTGTAAAAAGACTTCATGTAAATTGAGTGATGTAACTGAATCACTTTTTTATGACAGTCTTTGATGACATCAGCTGAGTAGGAAAGTGCTGCACCTCCATGAGTTATTTGACCTTGCACTGAGATTTATTTATTTCCTATCAGGTTAGAAATAACAGCTCCTAACCATTGAACTGAAATCACAAAAGCTGGCACCAGGGCAGGCTAAAACATGATCCTGCACTGTTTGAAACTGATTGAAAATCTCCCTTGAGTTCCAAAGCAATGAGAATTCAGCTAAGTGAGCAAATCGCATTTCGTGCTTGTTGTGCTCATGGCAATAATTTAGAAAAACCATAGCTGACCATGGGAACCACAGACCTTAGTGGTAGCAAACTCTGTGGACATCTCCCTTTGCTTGCAGTATGTTGCTGCAGCCATTGGGGCAAGACACGAGGGGGAAGATGAGATGTATTATCCTAGTCTTGGCACTTAACACCCACCAGGGGTGTAACAGAAATCTCAGGTGTGAAGCAGCTGCACTATACATTACCCAGACCTGCTCAGAAGGTCACAGGTCCACAGTTCAACTCAAAGAGGAGAAATTTGCCCCTCACGTGCAATACATATTTAACTGGGTTTAATGTGAAGAAATTCATCTCTGGGGTGAATGCTTTCTAAAAGAAGTCTTAGAGAATGAATTTCAACCAGCTAACATTGGACTGAAATGTTTATATTTCTAAGGAAAACTGTTGGGAATTCACTGCATACAGATGCATTTCAATGCAAAAAGATATATCTATTTTTGAAGTTCACAGGAGGTTAGACAGGCAAAACATGTTTGAAAGATACAAGCATGAAGTGATAAAGAGAACCGAGTCCTGGGCCATTATTCAGATCAGAGGTCCACTATCTCTCCCTAAAAAGAGATTATGATGTAGAAGATTGGTTGCAAGAAAAAGTCTGTAGATCCTCTTTCTGTGATGGGTTTAACACAGCCGAACCATTGAGTTTCTAAAAGTCGGCACTGACATATGTTATGTCCTGTATCTGATAGCAAATTCACCCTTTTGAAGTGAAGAGACGCTCACCAACAGTGGGAGCCTGACCTACTGACAGCATCCAGTGGCTTTGAAAGGAGCTGTGTCAGGTTTTCCAATAATGCCAGGAACTGTACATTTAGGCACATAAGAGAAATAGAAGTCAAACCCAAACTTGTCCAGGTAAATAACTCAGAGTCAAATTGCTGCTCCACTTCTGTTTCTTCCAGCTAGTGAATGTCAAAATTAACACACTACAAAAAAGATGTATAATTCTATTTTTCAAGCAGATATGTAACAAACTGGCTGGTAGATTTTGTTGTGGGATTTTGTACAATAAAAACACCTTCAGATTTTGTAAAATACACAGGGATGTGAATATATTAAAGCACCAGCTTGGAATACTCCACAAATGAAAGCGATGTCTTCCAATTTTTTCTATGGTGTTCAGACTCCACCTTAGGTCTATAATGTCTTGTCCCAGAGCAAGAACAGCTGGTATGTACTTCAGAGGGCAACCAGTGAACACTGAGGAGATCTACGGAAGAGGTAGTCAAGTGGTGTTGAAATAACTCATTTGCACTACCAGTCAGCAGCACCAGGATCTGGCATAATTGAATATGAATCAGAGAATAAAAAACATATGAATCAGAGAATCACAGGCTCTTTGAGGTTGGAAGGGGCTTGTAGAGCTCATCTGGTCCAACCTCCTTGCTCAAGCAGGGCCATTTAGAGTGGGTTGCCCAGGACAATGTTCAGATGATGAAAAGCCAATGGAAGCCAACACTGTGCCTTGGATCAAGCTCTGTCACTTCTAGGAGAAAGTTTGCACAAGCAGCTATCTTGGGGCTTAGTTGGAAGCCAGATGCTGAAGTCTGCGAGCTTTTCCTTTGGTATGAAAGCAAGCTTCGCTGTGTGCCCAGACATGGACTAATTGAGCCATACGCTGAATTCATGCCTTTTGTGTCAAGCACAGAAAGATTATATCTCCTTCTGAGAGCCAGCATAGCTTGGCTGCCATGACTAGAATTAGTTAATAACCTGACAACAGAGCCAAACCCATTTAATTAACAGTTTTAACACTGCTTTTGTTTGACTCTACCAAAAGGAAGTGCTTGTTATTACTAAACATCTGGGACTAATTAGACTTCTATTGACTTCCATGGGAGCAGAAACAGCTTTCTCGAGGAATAATGTCCCAGGAGTAACATGCAGCATGGCTCATTTGGATTTCTCTGTTAGCAGCATAAGCAGCCGAGAAGTGACATGAGCCTGCTCTGGCCAGCTTGGTTATTTTAAACAGGATGAGGAGCATGAGGGAAAGGAAATATGAATAAAGGAACGAGGAGAGGGAAAACAATGATAAATGAAAGATTTCCACGCTTTTATTCCTCAAAATATGAGGTACACATACATTAGCCCCAAATGTTGAAGCCCAAACACCAAAGTGCCTGATCCTACATCAAATGCAGCCGTTACTCACACCTTACACATCTTCCCACCACTTAGCCACATCGTCCTAACAGGTTGGGAGGAAAAAGGCAGTTTGGGCTTTGATTTTGTAACCTCAGTTTGCACCCTCATGCATTGCTCTTTCATTAATTCCCTGCAACAACATCTGCTAACTCGAGGGAAGTTTATGCTACTCAGCCAAGAAATTTCCTTCTGGGATTCTGAGATGTGTAGCACAGCATGTGCAGTATGTGGGATTTATACAACCAACACTGTATAAACTTTATATATATTATTTTTTCATGCAGCAAGTAGCTTCCTCTCTGCAGCTGTTTGCATGGGGCAAAACAACAGATCCAACAGCTCTCCTTCAAATAATTCCTATCACAGCTTGCTACACACGAGACACTAAGCGGTTCCTGTGGTTTGTTCCCAGAAGTGATTCTTTGCAGTGGAGTCAGACAGACATAAGCACTGGAAGCACTGGAAAACTCCCAGAGAGGGTCCCTGAAAGTTCACAAAGTCGTGACTCATTTGGGCAGCCATGGAAAGTCAAGTCCCAGTTTCCAAAGGCATGAGCTCTTCCTGCAAGGCCAAGCCAAAAGAATACCCTAGCAGAGTCTAAGCGCTTCTGCTTTCTGAGCTCTCCTCAAGGACCCGTGTCAGCCCCGAATAAGCCACTTACCATAAAAAAAGTACATCTCTCCTAATATTTCAAGAGGCCAGAGCATTTTCTTTTCTGTTCCTACCTATTCCCCAATCTATTCAGTACCCTTTTTCTTGCCTGAGGAGAAACAACCGAAAACCACAACCTGAACCCCCTGTATCTCCATAGAAGAGGTAAACATAATATTTTACCTTGCATGGCAAAATATCCACTGGTCATATCTATTATTTTCCATAATTCTGATTCTATGCACATTTGTGCAAAGGCACAGACCCACACAGGTCAGTATAAGAAATAGATCACTTAAGGATTAACTTTGTTTAACCTGAATTAAAACAGCCTGTATTAAATGATTTTCTATAATAGAAGCCAGCTTATGGTACCGGTGTCTGTATACTCCTGTTTCATGCCTGTCTGTGTGAAGCAATCTGATCAAGATTTTCAAAAGCGATCAGTGATTTCTTTCAGATGCTGTCATTTTCAGCCTGCATCTGGCCAGTCCTGAAAGAAGCCCGATTTTCCAAAAATCTGGGTCCATCTCCTCTCAAAACCAGACCTCTGAAGTATGTCTTATGCATTCTCCTGCAAAATTGAGACCAGACCGGTTCATACATCCTGCTATCACTTGAGGCTTTCCTTGCTAATGATAGTTGCCCACCATGTCAGAATAGTGATGAGCATTTGAAGAGCTGAAATACAGCAAAGCTGCTCATTAACAGCTCCTCTGTCCTGTAGTCTGCTCTCTGCATGACCACATTAAATACCTCATTCCCCACAGAGCAATCATTCACCTATACTTCTGGCTTCATTTGGGGAAAATAAGAAAATTATCCCTAAAGAATGGGAAAAAAAAAAAAAAAAAAAAAAAAAAAAAAAATGAAGATGAGGGTCTTCAACTTTCTGGCAATGTACAGCTGTCCAGTTGGAGCAGATTTTGGTCTCATGGTCCTGGCTTGGTGAGGGAACAGCATTGGCCAAGAAATGGGAGGAAATGGGGCTGAGATGAGAACCTTTGGAGAGTTCAAGGGGAAAAATGGGAAAGGGGGAAAATAAAGTCTTGGTGAAATTCTCTCCAAGCCAAGAAGCATCGTGGAGTGCTGAAAATCCTCCAGAGGAATGGGTGGTAAGTGGCATATATCCACCACTCCCAGCCCAAGAGCAGGTCTGTGAAGTTTCAACACATCTCTTGTAGTGGAAAAGTGAGGAGAGAGCCTAGGAGGCAGATAATAGAGCAGAAATGAGGGATGATAAAGTAAGAAATGGAAGATGGGAGAGGGAAGTGGAGCAGAGAGAGGGTTTTAGTACAAATCAGGATCTCCAAGATGGGTAACTGAGAAGTATAACAGGAAATTGAAGAGCCACCAAGGGAGAGGTGTGAGAAGAGGCTAGTGTGGAGGACGTCAGGGCTGAGCTATGCGGAACAGAGGGAGGCCCGGGTACCTTGGGCAGGCGACATGCTAGCTGCCCACAAATATGTGGTGCATGTAAACAGAGGACCTCAGTTCATGAGGGGTGACAAACGGGAGCATAGAGTAACCAGGGAAATGGGGTGAAACTGAAACGGAGGGGAAGACAGACTGATTAAGCAAAGAGAAGGAAGGCCCGTCAGGCTGTGCAACATTCTTTCAAAAGCAAAGGCATTTGGTGGCTGATGCAACGTGATATTAAACAGATTTTTGGCAAATATCAGGGAACAGGCCTGCAGAACTGGGAGGGAGAGTTCACTTTTCTCTCAAGCTATTGATCATGGCTGCTCTGTTGTATTGCAGAGACAGGTTATTTCCATGGGTTTTCTCCTCCTGTTCATTTCTAGCAGTCATTACATCAAAGACTTACACTTTCCAGGCTCAAAAGGGGTATCAAGGGTCACTTTGATGTCAAGATCATCTCCAGGAGGGTGAATGAATTTTGCAAACAGCAAAGGTGGCATCAGGAAATGTCCCTTTATGAAGAAACATTCTGGAAGGCTACACAAGAAGAGATTCCTCCCTAATATTTCCAACTTCCCTGTAAAATGCAGCAGAGAGGAGACTTCAGGGTCCTGGAGACAAGATTAGAGAATGAAAGAAATCCATTTTCATGAAGGAAACCCACCAAGGAGAAGAAATTTAGGAACAGGTAACTGAACAGGAGGCATAAGGTGGGGAGAACAGAAGGGGAATGACCACAGCTAAATCAGGTGTTTGGAAGACGAAAGAGGAAGGCTAGGATGAAATCATGAATCAGAAGTAGAGAGTGCAGCATTACAGGGCAGAATTAAAGCAAGGGAAGCTGCACATTGTTTTAAGCTAAATTCCTGCATTTAAGGTGTGTTTCTTTAACTATGGGGCCAGTACTGGCGGTTGACATTGTTTAACCCCTTCATTTGTGATCTGGATGATGGGACAGAGCCTTCAGCATGTTTGTGGATGACACCAAGTGGAGCAGTGATTTCATGCTGGGGCAGAGCAGCTGTTCAAAGGGATACCCCATAGAAGAGGAAACTTTCCTGTATTTGCAAAAGCTTAGTCAGGAATTTAACTTATGCTGTTATTCTCCCCTATTTGGCACTTTTAACACCACATCTGGATACTGTGTCCAGCTGTGGGCCTCCCAGTGTAAAGGAGATACTGACAAGCTGGAGCGCATCCAGCAGAGGCCACCAAGGTGGCTGGGGAGCTGGGGCATACGATAGCTGAGAAAGAGACAGAAGGAACGATGTTTGTTCAGCGTGAAGAAGAGGAGAGGTTGGGGGAAAATCTTAACAAAACTGGAAGGGCAGTTAGAAAGAAGTCAGCACTAGCTGTTGCTCAACACTTAACACTGCAGTTGGCCCTGTTCTGATCAGGGAGCTGCACTGCAGCACTCCAGAGGCTCCTTCCAACCTGAATTTTTCTATGAGTCTCTGAAAAACAAAATTATGGGTCATAATTTTAGGTGAGAAATAGAAGAACAGAGAAAATTTTGAGCAACAGAGTCCGTTGGTGGGCCTTGCCTCTGCACTGGATCTGAAGAAGGGATTTGGCAGCAAATGTGTCCAGAGACATGGTACAAGTGGTTGAGGACGTCAGAAGCAAGTGGAGATAATCAGAACATGCAATTCTGAATTCACATCATATTTGCTTTATATATATATATATAGCTTGAGATTAAAATTAAAGGCTTAAAAAGTTTTCATGAAAATCCTGAAAAACTTAGAGTTGGGAATTGTTTGCTTCTTAAGGCCAGAGCTTCAGTTTGAATTCAGTTCTTCTAACTGCAGTAAGCACATTCTTGTACAACAACAAATCATTGCAACATTCAGTTCAGTTTTATTATCTTTGTTCTCGAGAAGATGAGGAAACATTTCAATCAGCTAATGATAATAATACCGCCCCCAGTTTTCACTAAAACAAAACAAATCAAAAGTAAATTTTTTAGGCTGTTGAAACTAATAAAACTTTTCATGTTTTGGCACATCAAATAGTGCTGGATCACAGGAAGGAAATAAGACAAAATAATGTCATTAATTTTTTGAAATTCCAGGAGACACCTATGTTTTTTGTTGTTGTTGTTTTTGTTTGTTTGTTTGTTTGTTTGTTTTTTGTCATAAAATGCTCTTCCATCTTAAGTAATAATTGGTACATTTTTATAATATTTATAGTTTTTTGACTCCACTGTTTTTCATTTTAAAAATGTTGTAGCAGAAACTTCTGATGGGAGTTATAGATTGAAGAATTTCAAAACCCCAGCTTCATTAGTTGGTGCTTACTCTTTGAAAAAACTCTTTGTAACAGACCTGAGCAGATGTTTCTAGGCTTATGTATGTATTTAAGATTATGTTTCCTCTAACCTGTCCTGCATGCCTTGCCACAAACAGCAGACAAGTTATAGCATTGCTGAACTGGACCCATCACCCCTAAATCAAGCTCCTTTCCTGTCTGGGAGCAATGCTGCCCAGCGGGGTGAAGAGCCAGAAAGGTATATTGGTGCTTTACTTGCCACTCTGGGTGTGTTCACAATCTAAATCTTTACAGTCCTTGTTCACAGAAAGGTTGGGGTTGGAAGGTACCTTGGGGTGCCACTTGGTCCAATGCAGGGCCACCTAGAGCAGATTTCCCAGGACCATATCCACACAACTTTTGATAATCTCCAAAACTGGAGAGTCCACAACATCTCTAGGCAACTTGTTCCAGTAATGTTCATCTTCCAGATGATGCCTGAAGTCTGTAGATGACTACTGTGCTTGATGTCAGAATTCCCTGTGCATTTAATGTTCTGCTCTTTGGTGTAAGATGTTCATACCTGTGTAAGCCCCAACAGAGCTCACATGCTGCGAGTATCTTTCTGTCTCCCAAGGCTCCTAAAGCTGGTGTATGTTGTTGAAGCATCACTGCTAGATAGTGCAGCTGGAAATAGAGCTAACATGATAGCTCCATGCCTAGGCTGCCATGCCCTGTATACAGGGACTAAAAAACTCTTATTCTGTTCCTCAGTGTCCTCCTTGCCAGGCCAAAGGATTTCTTAGTGGACCCTATCAATTTATCCTCTTTTATCTATTTATTTAGTTATTTATCTCTATTTGTAGCTAGTTGCACCCCTAAAGGAGCACTTGAGTAAACCCCGAAGAAGTAATCAGTGCCCTCAACTTGATGAAGTGGCCACAGGGACTGCAGAAGGTAGCAGGAAAGGACTGGATGAGACAGTTGGCAAGCACTGTGCTCATATTGCCCAATGTGCTGATCAAAGCAATCCCCCTCCTGCAGAGGAGGAAATGGAGCTGGGTGTGCCATACTCTGCATGGTGCTCTGAGCTCTGTGTTATAGGAGCACAAGGAAAGAAAAGCCACCACATTTTCCTACTACCATGTCTCATAAGGAGGGGGTGTTTCTGAAGAAGATCTAGAGATGTGAGTCACCAGGAGCCAATGCTGTCTCCCTCTATAGTCCAGATAAAGGCATTTAAACCACAGAGAGATTAAAATGCAGGTGTCTTCATGAAGAATTATGACATCCGAGTCCCCCTATGCACAACTTAACTCCCCTAGAACATCTGCACCTACATGAGCTGGAGGCTGGGACTCAGGTCTTCTGAGACACCCAGAGTCCTGCTAGCCAGTGAGCTGACCCTCTCTTCATCCATCAGCTGTATTTGCTATATCTCCATCAGCTCTCATGGTGATGTCTACATCTAGACTCCTGCATTTGAGTATCTTAACCCAGAACTAAATGCTTGAGTCACTTGCCCAAACATAGGCAGCCAGTTTAGTCCCTGGCAAGAAACTGGTGTAATTTGGGATGTTCCTGGGGTTTGGGCTACATAAATGCAGATTTTTCAGATGTGAATACAGCATCCAGAGGAAATCTAGCTATTCTTGAGTACCAGCTGGAGGCCAGACAGCTTATCCCATGGTATTTCAAACACCACCAACACCAGTTTGTGGGCATTCAGTTGGATATCCTCATTGGATAAGATAGCTCATCTGTCAGACAAGAAGTCAGAATTAGTTTGAAGAACAGGCACTCCAAGTCCTTTCTATATGTGGTTGTTATGTTAGATCTTCTCTCTGGTGTCAGTTTACTCTCAAAACCAGAAATTATGACCAATTTTCAACCAGGCATGTTTTGCACAACTCTCTGCCTGTGTACATTCCAAGTTATATTATCTGTTTCTCTTCTTTTCCCATGGTGTAATTGTTTTTCCAGCCTCCTGCTTCCTTGCACAGCTCATGAGGAAGCTTTCTAGTGGCTACAACAGAAGTTTAATGACATCACATGTTTGTGTGCTGCAGAATGTGTCACTTCATTTGGTCTGCATCACGCACTTCCTACCCGCCTTCAGCACACCTCTGGCCTCACCCACACGAGGTATCCTCAGATGTCTCCTCGCAGGGTACCTGAGTGCCACGGAGTTAAACAAACCCCTTGCTGAGCTCTACAGAGCAATTCTGTCACCATCTCATGGCCTAAATGTTGCTGCTGCTTTTTTGTTGTTGTTGTTGTTGTTTTTTCTTACTACCTCTTATTTTATAATTTGCCTGTTGGGACTTTGGTCTTGTGCAAGAGCTGTTATGGGAAAAAAGTCTTATCTCAAAGAAAGATCTTGCTTTATTTGGATCAAATAAAATGAGTTGATCTCCCTAAATTTCCCTCCCCTCTCTCCCCCCTAAAAAAAATTAAAATAAATATCAATTAAGAAAGATCTAAAAGACATAACTAAGGCACAGATAAGTCTGGGATACAAACATCCCAAACTCCCTCGCTTTTCCCCTGCACTGCTTCCGACTCCCCCCCCCCCCCCCCCCCCAGATTAGAAGCACAGACACAACATGATACTATCTGAATTTATCGTTTTGCTGGTTAAATCACTGCAGATTTTAAAGACCTCTCAGCTGTAGCTGAGCAAGCTCAAGTTACAATCTGTCCACCAGCCAGACCCTCTTAACTCCCCATACTTCTCCCTGTCTGTGAAGTCATTTAAACCATCATCATGTTTTACTTGACAACTGGGACAGGCTAAGGCTACATCCACTATCATTTCCACCCTGCCTGGGGATAATTTATTACACCCAATGCCATGGCAGCTGCTGCTATCCCTCCTCCTGTCTTTTGCTCTGCAGCTCTCCCAAATGTGCTCCTCAAGTTGCCTGGTCCCAGGAATGAGGTTACAAAACCTGGCAACATTTTCCAGGCAGACACTGTGAGAGAGTTCAGAGGGGATGCAGCAGCAACTGGGAAAGGTGTGAAAAATGGGACCCTTGCAGAAAGGTTATGAGAAAAGGTTCGCTGTGGAAGGGGGAGAATTAAAGCACATAAACAGAAAGGGATGTTTTAAACATTCTGAATCGGCAGGGAAGAGGGGAAAAATAATTCATATGTCAAATGTTGGGTGGATTTTTAGTCTTGGTGGTAGCATAGAATGTAATTGTAAGGGTATTTTGGGATCAGTCCTGAACCCCGGAGACTTGGTGGAGACTGCCTCCTGGAAGGGGCTGTGTGCATGAGGAAGGAGCAGACACTTTCCCTTCAGTTTGGACTTGCAGATGATGGAATGTGAATTATTCAGGACTTCTGAGACGACTCTAACTATCCTAAAGGGTTTTCAGATCAGTTTTGAGTACCCAAATCCTGGTTGTTCTGTGAATACAAAAATATGCTTATTTCTCCAGGGACAATTCAACTGGAATATCCACGCTCCTGCTTTGGAGCACCCCCTACTCCACTTCTACTCCCTCTACTTGGGACAGCTTTGTTAATACTAGCAGAACCACTGCTGCTGTGGACGCTCATTTTTTAACTCTAGAAATGGTACCAGCAACACGTGTTTCAAGCTGTTTCGTTTGTTTCAAGCTGTCTGTCCCCAGCAGGACATAAACCCAGAGAAGTCTGAGCCCGAGCTGAACTTTTGAACCGTATTATATCTGAATGGACTAGAGATTAGGTCAAGGGAATTTACAACCCGTCTTTCACTTAGAGATGAGGCCTCTCTTCCTTGTTTATTATTCCTACAGCAATTAAATTTTTAGAAATAATATTGATTAAAAAAAAAAAAAAAAATGCTGTAATTGGAACTGTCATTTCAACGCACCAAAATATTATAATATCAGCCAAGTCTGTGCTCTAAGGGACGCAGGCAAGCATGAATTATGGGCTGGCACGGCATCAAAAATGCAGCTATTGTTCTCAAAAACAGGATGCAGACCAAGGGGAAATGGTGTCTAGTCTTGACTGTTCGTAGTATAGGCATAAAAAAAGAAAAAGGAAAAAAAAAAAAAAAAAAAATCCTATTGAAAAGTAAAAGGTCAAATTTTCATGGGAGAATTTTTCTTTTCATTTTCCTGAATTGTTTGTTTCCACCACGTAAGGGTCTAGATCACCAAGCATAGCTAGAATTGTTTGTTTCATCAATCAGCATGTGGATTGTGTTATCCACAGCACATAGGGAAGCCTTCAAAGCAGCAACTGATATTTCATACACCTGGAAAGAAAGATCTTACACCCAAATTTATATAAAATGCACTTTAAAATCTACATGCTCTTTACACCTAGGTGGAAGAAGTAGAAAAATTGCCCATGTTACAGACACAGTAAGAGTCCTGCCGGTGTCAGGGCTGCCTTGTGCTAGGTGTGAATTGAAATATGTCAGAAGAGTTTCCAGTGAAACAACCAAAAATGGCTCAGGAAAAGGAGAAGTGAATCCTGGCTCTCTCCGTGGATGGCGAGGAGCTGTGTAAATTTCTCCAAGCACACTCCAAGAGCACTCCAAGCTCTGCAAGGTGACTGCATTTGGAGTATCCTCCCCCAGAAAATACTTGCTTGCACCTAGCCCTCACTCTGCAGTGTGTGACAGTCACTCACACCCCTTTTTTGCAACAAAACACATTTTGCATTGGCTGAGGGTGAAAATATACACAAAGCAGGGGCCCTGCACTACCCACTGGGGCTGGAGCTCAAATTGAGATTTCCAGTTTAGCAACTAGACTGGTTGGCTCCTCAGCCAAAGCTCAGGTGAATGGGGCTTCCCTGTATTGTTCTGCTGGTGGGATCCTGCCCTCCTCCCTCTGCCAGGTCAGAAAAACCCATGTGTGGCTCCCAGGATGGGGCTGCACCCCTGGGATGTGCAAGACCCCCTTTCTGGGGTTTAGCAACACTGGGATAGCATTTAAGAGCAGCAACTCATTGCAAGGGAGGGAGGGAGAGAAGAATGATGCTGAGCAGTGGAAGCAGCCCCAGGGGGCCCAGCAGCAGACTTGCTGCCTCCCCAGGAGGCACTCGGATACAGCGGTAGGGAATAAATCATGCTTTCCCCAGGCTACTCAGTGCTACTGTTTTCCTTTCCTGCAGTAACACGTGCCACAAATCATGTCTTTATAACTCAACCCTATATCAGGCTGTGAGTGCATTCCTCCATTAAAAAGAGGCCCCCCAAGGAAGGCTGCTCCAGACATGTCCTCTGCCAGGGAAACTTTTTTGTGGAAAAGCACTGGAAAACCCTCCTCAGCAGCATCATCCTTCTCTTTGACCTCTCCACAGGTGCATCTCCATGCAGACAGATGTGTATTTGCTCCACCGTTCAGCCATAAGCCAGCTCTGGCTGGGATCCTTGTGGCTTCATGGGTCTGAGCTTGCAGCCTCCATTGAGGAGCTTCCACAGGCTCATTTGGCTCGTGCCCTCCCAGTGCCCCGTAATGTTGATGAGCCCAAAGTGAAGTCAAGGGCTTGAGAGCCAGGAGGTGACGTAGCTGTCCCAAAGAGTTCCCCACTATTAAATTAAGGGAACGCCTAATGACACGGGAACCAGCTGACCCAATTGGGCTGGCAGCAATGACTCAGTGGGCAGACAGCTCGCTCTGATGCTTCATGTTGCTTTCATCCAACACGAATAATAATAATAATAATAATAATAATAATAATAATAATAATAATAATAATAATAAAAAAACATTACAGAAAGGGCATGGCTCACCACATCTAGTCTGGGGAGCGATCCAAGCATCATGGCTAACATCACAAACCCAAAATAGTTTGTCCAATGGACAGCTGGGATGTGATGGTTTAGTCTTTGCCACATAAACCCTGTGGTTAGTCAACACCAGCAACCCCATTTCTCTCTTTTCCCATTTCCCAGGTTCCTGGAGGAAGCCATGGCTTTTGCAGGATAGCAATGTAAAAGAATTATGTTTGGTGGACAAATGAGCAAGCAACTAGGAGCTAGTTTTGCAGTCAATCCCTATAAACCAGCAGGTGTCCTGCCTAAGCAGGACTTCACTGGGTGCGGCCCATTCCCTCCCAGTGAAGACGAGAGATCTGGGCCTTGCCAGGCTTTTTGTTGCCTCTCTGCAATATTTTGCTTCCACCAAAGCCAGGAGTCACACAAGACAGGGCTGAGGCTCATGTACTCTCTGGAAGCAGCCCACAGCACTTTGCTCACCATGTCTTGGAGAGGGGAGATGGGCTGGGAGGGCATCAAGAGGCCATAGAGCAGCCCCGGGGGAGGGTTTTTGGCTGATTCAGCAACGTTACTCATGCAAGCTCTTTGGCTGCCCGCTCCCGACTGGGGCTGCTAACAGATAAGCAGTTCCCTGATTATCGGCTGCAGGAATGATAGCCAATGCAATGAGCCAAATATTGAATTTTTCTCACTGTGGGAGGATTGTCCCCACTGGAGAGGCTTGGAAAATAGCCAAAGGGCCATGAGAAAATCAGCCAGGGTGTGGGCAGAGGTCATGCAAAGTAGCAGACACCCGTTTCCTGGGGTGCTTTGAGATCTCAGCCTCCGCTTTTGAGGTAGCACAAGGACAATCTGATCAGCCTGAGGTACACATGGACGTGGGGTACAGAACAGTGGTTTCCATTCTTTTTGCTGTTGCCATTGTTTCATCTGTACCCACTTATCAAAGGTGATTGCAAAGGAAAATAAACAGCTTTCCTTTGGCTGTGTCCTCACCTCTTTTTCAGATGGCTCTTGCTTATTGTAGAGCTCGTGGGATCCGTGTTGTTCAATTATTACATAAATTCTGTTTTGAATCACAGCTCACATGAACGGCATTGCCAGGAGGGCAGAGGTCTGGAGGAGAACAAGTAGCTGTCATCACTAGTTAGAAACAGCAATCACAGTCAATTAATCATTGTTATTTGCTGATTTACAGTGTTCAGATTAATTAACACTGTTTGAATATCTAAGCCTCTTTCACCAAAGGTTGCCCAAAACTCTGCACTCCTCTGTAATTACTGGACTCTTGTAAAACACTGAAACCGAGCCTTGGAGGAGTTAATTGAGTGTACAAGTGTAGGTGGAAATTGAATATAGAAGTTGTGACTCACAGTCACTTGCTCGTATCCCTGTATTGTTTGCAGTGCTAGTACTGTTTGTAGAGCTCCAATTTCTGAAAACTGGCAGCTTTAACCAGCCCAGTAGAAATAAACAACAATTTAGAATTAACATCAGAGAAATATATACCCCAAAGACCAACCAATACATATAAGTAACAGCTACCCGCCATGCCGAGGATGAAAAGTTGTGCATGTTGGTGAGGTTGCTCCCTGCAATAAGGTTAATTGATGGCACAACCAGAAAAGGGCCACTGGGGGTTTCGGTCACGTATCCAAACAGAGGGTGGTGAAATTCCAGCCAGGGCACCACTGCCAAGTCAGACAGGAAATTTGAGAACCCGTTAAGGAAGCTGAAGGAGCACAAGGGGAACTATAAATTAAAACCAGACAATAGGACACTGTGTGCAGAAAAATTTTAAAAGTGCTTGCATATACACACTGTTTATTTAAGATCTGTTATGCACAAAAATATCTGACAAACTGTTATAGAGTCCAGGCAGGACAGATAGGCTTTTTCAGCCCATTCTACCTGAGGAAAAAAAAAAAAAAAAAAAAAAAAAAAAATCAGTTTCAAAGGATTATCAGCCTGAACCCCAACTACAGAAGGTAATTTTCAGTGAGACACTCGTAATTACTGTATAGAAGGTTTTTGAGCCAGATGTCATATAGATCTGAATTATATATGGCCTTTGCTGAGAATCTTGCAGGTGGTAAAATATCGGTTGGTGAGAGGTTGTCAAGGAAATGAGGAGAAACAGTCAGGTTTGCTGGCTTAGCTCAACCAACCATGTCAATAAGATGCCAGGATCACAGGTGTGGCTCCCTCTTATCCCATTCAGCAAAGCCAAGGGAAGGGTCGCTGTGCACTATAGTGAACTTTGGTCACACACCCTTGCCAACTCAGGAGGCCCTTGATGCACAGACGTGTCTCTAACAGAGTTGCGGAGATCTTTTCTTTTTCCAAAAAAAAAAAAAATAATAATTAGGCTAACATGAAGTCATTTCTGGACCTGGTCCTCATTTCTGGGGCAGACTGTTCCAGACCTCCGATGCACAGGGAGGGCACAAGCATGCAGATATTGCATCCCATTGCCCATCTCCCACCTCCCAAAACTGAGCCTTGACTGCTGTGTTAGCAGGCACTCTGGAAAACATTCAGTGAAGATGAGACAGGTTTCCTGTCCCAATTAATATATATATATATTTTTAATTAAAGCAAAACTAATCAGCTTCATGATATTGGGAATGACTTGAAGAAATTCGTCATGAACAGCACATGGGTATCTTATCCAATGGCGAGGAAAGGATGCCACCTGGATCCTCTGTCCGTCTTATCACATTGAATTGCACTTATCACCAAGGTCACAACTTTGGAAGGGGGGCTCCTCTATTAGAAGACACCTGAAGGCATTTGAATGCTTGATTTTTATTTCAGCAATGATCTGTTTCTGTAGGGGGAGTATTGACCTGTTCTTACTCTTGAATTTCACAAGTGGCACATAAACCCAGCCTTAATTTCCATTCATTTTTGATCTAAGTACACCACATTGCATTGCTCAGCCCAACCTCCCCAGTAGAAAATGGCTTGAAATTTTCATTTCAAGTCGATCTGACCTGTCTGTTTAGTTTCTTGTTTGGTGACTGAACCAGAAATATGTATAGTGGGTTTAGTCTTCAAAAACCATAGCTCCACCTGCTCTGCACAAAGGTAGTTACCATTCAGAGCAATGCACACAGCCTTAACTGGGCCTGGGAACTGTTCGTTTGCTAGTGAGCTGCGACTTACATGTTTTGTCTTCTGAAAAAAAGTCACTGTGAATTTATAGCTGAAAGCAATTTGCAGTAGTCCCAGTGAAATACAAAGCAGATGCCTTCAAGAAGCAGAAACAGAGCAGAGCTGACTGATGCCTCCATTGTACAAACAACTTTGATCTGCATTTCAAAGACTGAACACTTCCAAACTTGGTTTGTGTTTCTCTCTTAAAGGAGTTAGCCACTTATATATATGTGTGTGTATATATATATCATATTTAATGTTTGTTTTCTTATAAACAATGTTATAAACCCTAGTCTTTGTTCCTTACAATCTCTTCCCGTATTTGGTCCGTTGTCTGTGTTTAGAAATGTCTGTCCCTGCTTTTCACCCTTAGCAGATACATCTGTGACACTTTGCTAAATGATTTCAGATTTATTACTTTCTATACCTGGGATTCCAGTCTCAAGATGTGCCATTTGACATTTGAAATATTTCATTTACTTCTATAGCATGACTTGAGATCTGAAAAAGATCTGAGGCCCATGTAAGTCCAGATAAAGCTTAAATACATCTGGTCGAACACATCAAAAGCACTGAGTCTTAAAAGGATCCAGTGTAAACCATTGCATCATCACTATCAGAAAATGTGCAGTTTAGGTCTCAGAGTTTCCAGAACACGTAGATGGCGTTCTGACATCAACAGAGATTACAAACATATGTTGGGGATTTGACAGAAAATGGGAAAGTATCAGAAAATGTTATTGGGAAAATCAGTTAGATTCCCAAAATTATAATTCCCATTACTGTAAACTGTTGCCTATTTCATGATGCGTTGACCTGGGAAAGGCATCGGAAAGGAAAAAACGACATAGATCATTAATGAGTGCAATAACAGCAAGAGTAATGATGCACTGACACTGGTAATCAGAAACACTGCCAAGCGTAATAAAATGGACTAGCATCAAAGGAGTCATATATTAGAAAAATATGCAGATCACAAAGGGAGACTGCTAATGATATATAGAAATTGCATAATAATGTAATGATTAACAAACAGCCATCTGAAATCCTGTCTTTGACACTTAAGTAATTACATTATTTACGTAACGGTTGTCCTCTTTTTCCCTTCCATAATATTTACTTCCCTACTTCCATATGCTCTTCGCCAAGTTAGTGACATAACTTAGAGGTTTTAGACTGGAAGTCATGTTTCTGTGTACCTCTGTCATTGAAAAATCATGTGAAAAAGGGGATGTTGTTTGACCTGGGAGCTCTGAAGGGATCAGAATGGGTCATTTACAGTACTGGGACTGAGGAAAAAAAAAAAAAAAAAAAAAAACCAGCAATTTCTAGGAAGTATTCTAGGAAGTATCATTCACTATTTGACAGTTGTAGAAAGCTGTTTATTTTCTTTTCTGCTTGTTTGTTTGTGGTTTTGTTTATTTTGTTCTGTTTTTGTTTTGTCTTGTCTTTTGTCTTTTTTCCTGCATCTTCATTTCTTAACAGAACTCAGAAATACTTTTTGAACACAGACGATTGAACCCACCCAAGTAGTCCCCTTAAATGCCCATTAAAAGTGGTGATATGACAGTGGAAGCACTTTTAGTCTTCCAGGCTCTAGAAAATATTCTGGTGTCAACTGCAAATGACAGAAACACTGTTCTTATTGCCATCAAAGTGGAGAGCTGAATCCTTAAGGGGCACTTTATCCATCAGGACCTGACTGAAGGAAAATAACAGCAGGTGGGAGAGAAGACTGATGGTCTTCTGGATATTTCCCTCCTCCCATTTGGTTTCCACTTTGTAGTAATTTTCATGTCACCTCTGAATCAAATTCTGTATTTAATGAGGTCAGATTGTCAGTGGCAGATATTTTTGTTATCTATATCTAGTCTCTTCCAAGTAAGCTTTTCAGGCTCACATTTATTTAAAAAGTGGTTATTAAAGGACTATGAAAGCTTCATTTTGGTAGAGTCTGTTTTTTCTCCTGACTTTTTGAGGTAGTGAAAGTAACCAATTAATAGGATGCAACTCGTTTACATAATGGTATCAAGTTTTGTCCCGCTCATTGCCTTTCTTTAAGAAATAAACATAGTAATACAGAAGTCTCAAATAAATTAGTTTACATATTGAAGAAAATGCATGCCTTAAGAAGGTACCATACCTGAACTCCAAACGTATGCAATTAGTTTGCTTCATCATTTAGCATTAGATTAAGATATCTGTGTGCATCTTTTCTACTGAAGTCAATGGGGTACCTGGTCTTTTCCTTTGGATAGAAACAGACCAGATAAACGTTTGCTGAGGAAGACCCAGAAATGCTTGATCCACCCTAGGAGATTGGATGGGGACACAGGGGACCTCTTCAGGACCTTCCCAATCCGTATCTCTATAAGATTGTATGCAATTAATAGCAGTTGCTGAATTAGGCTCTTTCAAAAAATATTTTCTTCCCTTTGTCTACAACCAGTCCTTAAAGTGTCTGTTTCTCTCTGTTGGCTATAAGGGGAGCTCAGACATCTACATCACATAGTTCTACATTTAATCTGGCAAATCCCTTTAATGTACTTCAGATAGAAAGCACATCTTGTGCAACTTGGTCTGAAATATTAGCAAAAGGTACAGTCTCAATGGTGCAGCTGAATATTCCCCACTTACTGGCAAAGTAGAAAGATCTACAAAGCCATTGCAATGCATGTGATGTTTATTAGAAGTAAAGCATCTCTGATATCTGCTCTTGAGTGATAATGTGCAAGGTTGAAGAGCATCCTCACAGTTTATAATTCAGTACACTTTCTGGTTGCCTAAAGACCAGATGTTTCAGCAAGAAGATGATGAACACCGAGTGGGTGGAAGGTTAGAGGACAGGATGATAATGCAGAACTAGAAACTGCACATTCTCCACAGTCTTACGTGACTATAAATCATGTTGGGCTCCTTCAAACGGCATCAGGAGCCAAATTCCACTTATGCCCTCCATCAAAATGAAAATTTATAACAGTGAGAAATAGCAAAAATCTGGCTTTGAACAAGCAGGAGTTAATCAAGCAGTGGGATGAAAGCAAAGGTATTTGCATTTCAAGGTAGTATGAATTAAAAAAAATAAAAAAATAAAAATCTGAAGAGCCTTCTGCTGTTCTGTTACAAGTCGAATGGATAATTGAAAACAGTACATGATACTCAAAGGAATTCACAGAATTAGTCTTTGGAGAAAGCAAAGATTTCTTCCTGTGTGTATGGAACATCTGACTAACCATTCATCAAAACATCAAATCAGGGCTTAATAGAGACAGACACTTCTCTCTCTCTCCTCCACACTGTTATGCTAAATGGGCTTCTCCATCCAGAACAGAGATGGGACACATCAGTCTCCAGAAACTGGATGACTGCTCTCCCAGTTTCAGGTGGATGGTACTTGGGTTACGAATCTCAGCCATTTCTCTTCGCTTCAACATAGGTCAACACAAATCTATCCCTTATTCAACCATATTTCTAAGTTTAATGCCATGTTCACTTTACTCTAGAAGAGGAGTTGGCATGTAGACATATTTTTTCTAAAAAGCTCAAAGCCAAATGCCAGTGGTGAAATTCTGGCATCAATAAAGGCAAGATTATTTTGTTGTTGTTGTTGTTTTGATTGTTTATTTGTTTGGTTGGTTTTATTATTTGAATGTGGCAAAAGCTTCCCTCAGTGTCTCAATTCTGGACTCTTCCCTCACCCTGGACATTTTGGATCCAGATTTATAGGTTGTGGCTGGAACTTTACTTAGGACTGGCTGACTCAAGCCCTCACACGGTGTTCCCCAGCAGCATTTTTGTCCCACAGGAGCAATAGTATAGTTGGCCAATAGTAAAATGATGTGACAAGATGAGTTTTACATAGAGGCTAGATTTACAGACTACAGATTTTTTTTCTTTTCCTTTAAAGATATGAAAGATATAAACAAGATCAAAGCTTCCCTCCTGCAAACATTTACATACATCCTAAGCTTCATTTATCAGAGTGGGTTAATTGATATCAGACTTGTGTACACACAGTTAAAAATGTGTATAAACACTACCGGTGTGGGGGGTAAAAAAGTAAAAGAAAACCCTTAGGCAAACACTTAAGTGGGTGGTTAAGAAGTAATGGCTTATCAGCTCAGCTCTGGCACTTGGCTTGCTCACCTCATAATGCTCTCAAATGCAAGAGCTCAGCTCAGGTTGGACACGGGTGGTGGAGGAGAGGTTTAAGCGCAGTCATTTCACTGCCTGGGTTAGACTGAGAGCCAGCACATACACAGTGACAGCAGTGAGCAGCATTTTGGTGAAGGTCAGCAGAGATGTGCTGCCAAACCTCTGAGCCGCTCTTCAAAGCAGCCTTCGAAAGGTCAGCTCCTGCGAGAGGGGTCAGGTAGGGTTAGGGTTAGGGTAACATGCTGTCTTTCGAGCCTAAGGAGCTGCACGAGCCTTGCAAGGAGGGGTATAATGAAGGTGAAAGGTTCTACATCACCCCTTAAACAAATAAATCTTTGCTTTATCTCTCTTTCTCTTTCAAGAAGGAGCAGTACTCAAAGATTTGCACAGCCAAAGTAATTCCTGACATTGCTCAGAAGCATTTACCCCTAACACACTGGTTCTTTACCAGCAGGAAAATCTAAAAGAGATGTTTTAAGAACTTTTTATTTATAAATCAAGTTTTTTGTTGTTGCTTCTCTGCATTCCCAAAATTGAGAAATTGCAGGAAAAAGATCAAATCCATGTGCAGGGCATGTTACAAAAATGTGTCAGCTTGTCTGGTTCTCCTTCATCTTTTTGTATGAAGCCAGCTAGCTTCAAAACTTAAGAGTAAGCCATGTGGATTTTTGTAAGATAGGCTGTCACGCAGAGGAAGGAAGACTGTTACTCAGCGGTTTGTTAATATGAGAGGTGTACGTGGTGAAATAGCGGTTTTCTGTGATTTCCTATAAAAGGCCTGGAAGGACATAAAACCAATAAACAAATCTGACAGCACTCCAGGTCTGACAGCATGCTGAATAAACGTGAGTCACGTGAATTGCAATAGCTCATTCGTCAGAAGTACAGGAGAGTGCTGGGAGAAAGGAAACCAAAACACTCACAGTTGTTGGCACCATCAAGAACCGCACACCAGTCTGCATCAGGATAAATTTAATAGCATTTCTGTAACAGTGCATTGCAAAGGACAGGAGATTTAGGAAGAAATATGGCTCCAGAATGCCTTTAATGGGTCTGACTTCCTTGTTCTGAACTGCACCAGAGGTTTACTTCAAATGAGCCACAGATCTCGCCCTTCCCAGAAAACCATCACATTCTCCATGCCCCACAGATGAACTCCCTCTCTGTTTCCCATAGGAAATAACCATCTTAGAATCATAGAATCATTCAGGTTGGAAAACACCTCTAAGATCATCTAGTCCAAGCTTTAACCTAGTCCTTAAGTTCACAACTAAACCATGCTGCCAAGTTCTACACCTACATGTTTCTTGAAGACCTCCAGGGATGATGACTCAACCACTTCCCTGGGCAGCCTATTCCAATTCTGCACAACCCTTTCAGTAAAGAAATGTCTCCTAATAACCAAACTAAACCTCCCCTGATGTAACTTGAGGGTATTTCCCCTCATCTTATCACTTGGTGTTTGGAAGGATGTGATGCTCAAGGCTTGGATCTGGTCTGTTAGTCTATGTTCCTGCTCAAATGTGATAGAATCAATTCTCTAATCCAACCTGTTTCCTAAAAGATGCAAAATCATGAATGGTTGAGCACTCTTAAAAGGTTATCAAATAAAGCTGAGCACCCCTAGCTGCAGCTGGCTTCAGCAGGACAGGGACATATTAGAAATCCTACAGCCCCAAACCAGTGTCTTAACAAATTGCCAAATCCAAGTGGGACCTTGCACTTTTTCCTTGGTCATTCTTAGCAAAACCTATTCTTCAAGAAGTGAATGGTTCTGTTAAGGGGGGTTTAAAGTATTTGTCAAGAATGAGTTCATCAAAGTGTACAAGCTCTGGGAAGAGGCTGGTATTTTGCCATTCAATTGAAGGAAATGAGGTTTCCTCTTTCTTGTGCCGTTTTGCAGTGATAAAGCTCAAAAGACCTTGGTTCTAATCCTGATTCCTTCTCCTCATACTGAATAATTCATTTCGCCCCGTCTATGCTCTCAGCCTCTATGTTCTCTACCAGTAATGACAGCAAGATGTTTAGAGAAAGCCTTTTACTGTATGCATGAATAGCACCTGGAGGAAAACGATGGTTTTGCTATGCCACAGACATAATGAACCACTGCTCAGCTCGGTGAGTAACTTCTGCTTGTTTGTGGCCACAGGAACCATCAAAGCCTTGAGGGTTAGGTTGTTCATCAGGAAGCTGAAGTTTAAACCCTATGCTTTGAATTGCAAATGATGCCAACAATGCTCACTGCCTATCTACTTTTACTGTTGGCCATCAAAAGAAGAAACTCGAGTCTAAAATAAGAACTAGAACTTACTCCAAATTCAGGCTTCTTAGCTTTTCTGCTCTGGTTCAAATAAATTACAAAGCATCCATAACAGAAAGCTTGAGGTCCTATTAGGAAAAATATTCCAGTATTTAATGTTTACAGACTGGGATGAATGAACAGGTGTTATATTCCTTCCCCTGGCTTTCAACCAGTTGTGGTCAAACCTGAAAAGGAGACTAGAAACCTAACACTTTGCTCAATGTTATAGCACAGATCTGCGGTATATTTACAAAGCTTTATGCTCCCTCTCCTTTTTACTGTTTCCTAAATTTAGTACAGATTGACCATGTTGCAGAAGAAACTGACAGCAGGGCTGGTATTGTGCACTCCGTTAAACACTGTTAAGAGGTGTCATTTTAAAGTCAGAATAAAAGCTGTTGTCCCAGATAAGTATTTTTCCCCTAAAAAAATAATTTTGATTAGTCACATTTTGGATATCAGAGAGTGCAATAGTTATCTTTGGCTGATTTCAAGTGATACTATGAGCTATCTTCATATTTCAGAAGTGACTCAGAAACACTAGACGCTCACCCTTGAACCTTTGACACAGTTCATAGGGCCAGCGTTATCCCCTCAGCTAGCATTCCTAGGTCAAATATCACTAATTTTCTATGAAAGAAAGGCTGTGAAAGAGCAGAAGAGCCACACAGGTCTTTCAAACCAGAAGTGGTTTACCTTTCCATGGGGCCCAAGGCACCAGAGCAGGTCACATCAGACATAGAAGCATGCACTGCCTCTCCTGGGCACAGTAGTTTTCTGCAGCTTGGTGTCATAACCTTGCTCCTTAAGAGTTTAGTAGCTTTGGCAAAAGATCATCCACAGCTCCAGGACTGGGAACAACTCCTTCTTCTGGCACTGTGACACTTTCTACCAGAAGAGCGACAGAATACAGAGTGTTCTCACGGACCAGAATGGGACAAGCTCTGACAGGAACAAAGAACCCCCACAAATATTGCAACGCCCTGGTCCAAATACAACACACATTTCTGACCTCCCTTCTCTAAAATAAGTTCAGAGGAACATGTATACTAAAAAAAATAATAATTAAAAAAAGTAAAAAATAAAAAATAAAATAAACAAACAAAAAAAAACCAACAATAATCCTTCCAAAACAAAACACTCCACTGCAACCCCCATGCCCCCAGAGAGAATGAGAGAACAAACACATGATACATTAGTCATAAACTGTAAGACCAGAAGAGACCGTGGCGATCGTCTTGTCTGACTTCTTGCATAAGAGGCCGTTAGGCTTCTGAAAATTAATTCATGCTTGAAATGGAAAATAAATGTACTTTGGTGATTTAGAGAATTGCTATCAATGGAAATTCAGCCACATTCCCTGCTCCAAGATATTCCAATGTCTTGTCTCATGCCTTTGTTTTAAATCTGAATTTATTAAACTACAACCTCTAGCCTTTAGGGATCATTCTACATTTGTCTCTAAGAATGAAAAACCTCCTAAATTAATTTCTGTGATAAGTACTCTAAGTACTCTAAAAATCTGGTGAAGTCACTTTTTTTCCCCCTCTAGCTTTGACAGCTACACAATCTGAGTACCGAGTTACATTTGCTACAAGGCAAGTTCTTTAACAACTCAGTCGTTCTTGGTTGTTTTTTTCTGAAACTTTCCAAGTTTGTTCCTTTGTTTTTAAGTGTATACACCAACAATTGGTGCCCTCTTCTAGATACAGTTGTTGTTGAATGTCAGCTGGTGCATGAGCCCTGGCACAGGCAGCCCAGAGAGGGGCTGGGGGGTCCTCCTTGGGGACCTCCAGCAGCCGCCTGGATGTGGGGCTGGGCCCCCTGCTCAGGGTGGCCCTGCTGGAGCAGGGTGAGTGGTTATGTTTTTTGGTGACACCAAGGCTTAGATGGGATTGTCAGACTGCATGTGGTCAAGAACACCTCTCCCCAGAATCTGGTATTTGGCAAGAAAACGAGCTTGGAAAGAAAACAGAAGTAGCAGAATATTGAAAGGCTTGATTCTGTTAAGTTTGTTTATTTCTGATTATTATCTCTGGAAACTAATGCTATTCTTCAAATGCAGACAGAGGTTCATAGTTTAACTTCCCATTACGTGTAACATCAATGCTGTTTAGTCTCAGTACGTTTTCACATAATTCTTGCATCAACTGTTCCTTATTTCAGTCTTGGATGACCACTTGAAACACAATATATTTCCTTCTCTGTGCAAAAAGATGAATGGTTTGTTCGTAGTCCACCCTAGGCACAAGGGAGAGTCTTGTGCTAGCCCTGTGGATTTGGTTACCCTTGGAAAAGGCAACAAGGGAGGCTCTTCTGACCATGCAGAGGTGTTGGAGATGATTCAGTGCTGCCCCTTCATTCCCTGCTGATTCTGGATCCCTCCATGGATGAGAAGGAGTTTATGGCTGATCTAAACCTAAGCACGAGCCAAAGGTTGCCAAAACCGGATTTGTCTTTTGGTATGTGGAAGAGGATAGCCACCAAGAGCATGTTCCCAGGGTCACCAGCTCAGACACTGAGGGAGCACCACCACAAGCTTGCTTCTGCACATACCTGAGCAAAGCCATTATGCCATAGCTCCCCCAACCCCATTGATAACTTGGTCCAGTCCACCCTGTCCCATGTGGGGACACAACTTTGGCACCCTATCAGTGGTAGGAGGAGGCAGTCTTTTGGATAAGTAACCCCCTCCTATGAGGTATTGGCCACATCAGAGCAGAATCCAACCTTTCTCCAGGTCCCTGAAACATTTATGTGATTACGAAGTTCTCAGCTCTGCCTCAACAGCCACACCAGCAGCTGCTAGCTCCACCCAAAGCAAAACAGGACCTCTCCTTCTGCTACGGGATCTGACTCAGCTATTCCAGACATATGGTTTTATCATCCTGCAGCCTTATTTAATGTGTTTATCAAGTTCAGCTGGCACAAAGCAATCCATTAACACTTAGCATTGAGTAGAAGGAAGCAAAAGTAAGGAGTAAATCAAATACAGGAGCCTCAAATTCCTTGCAAGTTTGTTCTCAACAAATGTTGTCCTCAGCTCTTTCTCCAAATTATTACAAGCATTACCATATTCTTTGATCCCAAACCACCAGAGATTTTGATATGAGGAGGCTCACCACAAATCTCTCTTACACACATGTAGCTCTGACCTCAAAACCAACCCACTGGCTTGGTTAATGAAGAGAGAGATAATGTCAGCCCCATCAAGCAGCCAACCACATGGGAATGTCCCAAAACAAACTCTTTCATACTCAGTCTGGGGTCTGACACAGCAGGGAAGTTGAACAGAACCCAAATTATCAGCCTCCCTGAAACAAACACACAGAGAAAGCTCAAGTTGAGAACAATGTCATTGTTTTCAAGAAAAAAAGACAAGGCTTATTAAAGAAATCAGCTTCAAGTGCAGACAGTGACCTGCTGCTCTTTGCACTCCCCAGTGGTTATAAATTAAGTAACCAAGGATGTGGTATATACGTATACATATCAATGACCCAAGCAGGTAGGAGAATTCTGATAAAAACTTAACAACAGTTCCCAGCTGAGAAAGACTTACAGGGAGCTTGAGTGGTGGCCCTGAGGGTCTAGGATGTAAATCGCTTCCATGAGCCAAGGTAGAGGCAGTGCTTTCACATTTGGAAACCAGATGGTTGTAGAGCTTGATCCAGAATATTTAACTATTCTTGGCTCTAATTCCAAATTTGCCTCATTACAAGGGGAAACATATCAGAACCATGCAGGCCAAATTTTATTCTCATTTATCCCAGTTCAACCTAGATGGGCTCAGCAGCACCATCCAGCAGCTCCTCCATGGGCTTGCTAGGAATGGGGGTGTTGAGAAGAATTGACCCCTACAGCCCAGGCCTGTCTGACTCATTTGCCCTTTTGTCTCCCTGAAATCCCAGACACTGTGCCTGATGCCAAGAGGAAGCCTGTCATGTAGTGCTCTTCCTCACACCTACTTGTCTTTGCTATCACAGCTTGTTCCCCTCTGCTCCTTGTAGGACGGTGTGTTTCTGTGGAAGTTTTACTTGGAAAACACCTTCTGTGAGACCATGGACCTCTCCAGCAATGCCAGGAATTGATGATTCTACAGAATTTCACCTTTGAATCACTGGCCTACATTTCCTAAGTATTTTTTAGCTATGATAAGCAACAGTTTCAAGCAACTGAGCCAGCACGACATTGCCTGGAAGAGAAAGTGTCTGTCTGCTGATCCAAGATAACCAACTTAGGGTGCAGAAAAAAAAGGACAAACATCTATTTATGCTCTGGTGATGCTTTCTCCCCAGATATGGCTCACTGGGAGACAGACTTCTTTGTCAGCCACACTAGTAAAATTGAGCCTGATTCACAGATTATTAGACCAATATGGACCAGTTTGATTTTTTGGCCTGGTCGCCTGTATTGTGCAGGGGACAGGCTCTTTTGGATGAACTTGCATTTGTATGCAAGAGTATTTGCAAAGAAATACATACAGTTTTCTCATAAACATTGCCTTGATTGAACTTCTTACAATACATTTGCTTTTTTTCCTTTTTTTTTCTTTTTTTTTTTTCTGCATGCTATAAATAGTAGGTAGTTTAATTAATGCTAAAAATAAATAAAAAAAAAAAAAAAAAGTTTAATAAAGAAAGTTCAGATCAAAGATTATAACTTACATTTTGTTCCTTCTGGGGAAAAACATGCTGCTAGCTCATGCTCTGGGCCAAAATGTTTATCCTGTTTGAAACCCTAGAGAACTCAAGAATTTCAGAAGCAAGAACATATTGCTCCATCTCACCCCTGAGTTTGTGGTGACCTTCCTACAGGACCAGTAGCAACGATCAGAAAGGACTCAGTTCCCTTTTCCTGCTTTATGAATGTGATTCCCAGCTTGAGATGTTTTCACTGCACATTTATCTGTCCTAGTTGTTTGTGTGAGGTCAATGTGAGCCAAGCAGTGTATTTTAAAGTCCTCAAGATTGAAGAATTGGGAGGATTTTGTGTAGTTTTTATTACCTTCAAGCATTTCCTTTGTACTTTATGTCATATATTTCATCTGGAGGTGAATATACTGCACATCAAATTCTAAGTGCCATGAAAGGATTAAAAAAATAAATCTGCTGCAATGAAATTCACAGAGCAAGGGGAGGACATTCCCTTGAAAGGCTGGAGCACTCAGGGACAGTGTCAAAAGAAAACAATGTCAGAGGAGTCTGTAAGGAACTGAGACCCTTGGACAAAACAGAAACTGCATCTTTGTTCTCACAACCTGACCAAACCGCTGGACACTTATGTCTGTCCTGGGCAGGGCTGTTGTGGGACTACCTTCTTGTTGTTGCCTTCATCCCATGCCCCAAGACTTCCTGCTGAAACTGTCTGGCAAATTCTGTCAAAATCCAAGATAAGTTTGGAGACGAACAAAGCCATTTTGTATGGAGTTTAAAATTACTGAGAATAATCTAATTTTAATTGGTAATAACTGACCCTACGGCTTGCCATCATGACCCAAGCTCAGGTTTCCTCTGTTTGGTGTAAGGGACAGCTGTCTTACAGGCCACCAAGAACTGCCTTGAATGGACTTTCAGTGGATGACATGACTTACCCTACTATATTTGCTGATCATCTTACCTCCTCTCAATCTACAATATACTTATTTATTTGTCTCATTGGTCTGTTGTGAATTTTGTAATCTTTGTGAGTGAAAGACAGTCACTGCTTATGCTTTTTTGCAGTAAGGTCCAGTTTGGCCATGTCTCTATACAATGTTATGATATTGTAATACTATTGTCAATGTTATATTGCATTTATATTATATTTATATATTTTATTGCCAATATTATATTGTAATATTATTCCCAATTTTACTGCAGCTCTGCCAGCAGGTTATGCCCACAAGCATGCAAAATCAAAGGAAACATCAAATTTTGTCTTATCTGCCATTTAAGCACTGAGAAAAATCAGGAACAACACGTGCAGGAGAGAAATTCAGAGCGGAGAGATTGCACACAAAAAGGTTTAATTAAAGCCTACAAATATCATATAAAAGCAAATCATAGTAGAGTTTTTATGTCTGCTTTGAACTGCAGAGCTGAGGTATTTCCCCTTCGTGTTCCATATTCTCTGGGGATTATTGGGATTTTCTGCCAAACTTGAGACTTTCTCAGCTTAATTTCCCAAAGAGCAAGTATTTTATGTGAATTGTGGTTACCCAATAATGCTGTTCTGAAAGCTCCTCTGGAAGGAAAAAGAAAAGACTCATCTCTTCGCCAGATGAGCTTCTGTCTTTACCTCTTGGAGCTCATCAGCTCGGAAATATTTCACCTGCTTGCTTCTTTGCCAGCAAATGTCTCAGTGGGCATTGTGAAGGCAAAGTTCCCAGCAGAGCCGCATTGCTGTGAGAGGAAGAAAGCACTGTTGTGTTTACTGCATGTGTTGGGTCTGTTTGGGATGGAGTCACTTTTCCCTGCTGCAGCCCACACAGTGCTGCACTCGTAGCTGGAACAGCACTGGTATCACTCCAGTGTTGTGTCTATTGCTGCATAGTGCTGGCACAGAATCAGGACTCTCTCCAAGCCCCAGGAGCCAGCAGGCTGGGGGTGGGCAATTGATGGGGAGGGGACATCACCAGGCCAGCTGACCTAAACTGACCAAAGGGATATTCCATAACACCTGATTTCACACTCAGCAATTAAGGGGGCTCTTGTGGGGGAGGGATCTCTCTCTCGCTCTCTCCTGAACAACCGGTACGCGTTTTGAGGCCCTGCTTCTCAGGACGTGGCCGAACATCGCTTGTTGATGGGAAGTAGAGAATATTTTTTTCCTTTCTCTCTGTGCTTCCGCGTGGCCTTGTTGTTTCTTTTGTTACTTTCTCTCCCCATTCCCTTTCCTTTTAATTAAATCATTCTCATCTCAAACCTCGAGCTCTTTGTGTTGACTTTTTTCACCTCCTCCTCTTTGAGGAGGCAGGGAGTGAGAGAGCGGTTGTGGTGGAGCTCGGCTGCCCATCCAAGTAAAACCACCACACTGCATTATCACATCCTGCTCCTTCAGTTTTAATTTATTTCTGAAATTTCCCAATTCATCGGGAAATTTCTTTTAACATGCTGTAAGGTCATTACCCTGTTAGGTCTCAAATAAAAAGGAAAAAGAAACTTTCAATGTTTAAAGGTTAAATTCCACCAAATGATTTTCTACTTGTGTAATGTCAAAACCCCCCAGTTAGTTGTTCGCTAAGAATACAGATCCCTAAAATTTAATGTGTATGTGTTCCCAGTAGTAGCACTCCATAGCCGCTTACAGTAGTCTTTTGGTGGTATGTCAAAGTCTTGGTATCTGCCTTTCAACACCCAGCTTTCTCCTATGGAAATCCAATGGAGCTCCTAAAACAGATGTTTCTCCATCTTCTCTTCAGAGTCCGACCTGGTAAATATATTCTGCTGCCTTTTCCCACAAAAAGCAGCGGGGGTTGTGGTGCTGGGATGTCCTTTAGGATGTCTTAAGGGCACTCTTTGGGGAAGCCTTCAAGTCAGCTGAGGGTGAAGAAGGACTTGGATCCAGCCTTTTATGTCTTCCATGAATACCTTAAGGACATCTTGTGCTACCAACAAAGGACACCTTGTGGTTGGGGCCTACGACAGGCCACCTGACCAAGGGGAGCCTGTTGATGAGGCCTTCTTGCTCCAACTACAAGAAGCATCATTCTCACAGGCTCTCGTTCTCTTGGAGGATTTCAACCAGCCAGGTTTTTGCTGGGAAAGCCATGTGGAAGGCAGTAAGAAGTCCAGGAGACTCCTGGAATGAACTGAAGATAATTTCCTTGTCCAGGTATTAGACAAACCAACCAGAGGAGAAGTGTTACTGGACCTGGTGCTCACCAGTGTAGAACAGCTCATTAAAGAGGTTACGATTGGAGGAAGCTTGGGTTGCACTGACTATGGCCTGCCTGAATTTGTGATCTCAAGGGATATGGGCCTGGTTATGAGCAAAGTCAGGACCCTGAACTTTAGAAGAGCAAACTTCCAGCTGTTCAAATAATTAGTGGATGAGATCCCATGGGAGACAGTCCTTAAGGACAGAGGATCTGATCAGAGCTGGCAACTCCTAAAGGATATTTTTCTTAGAGTGCAAAAGCTCTTTATTCCCATATGTAATAAATCAAGCAGGGAAGGGAAGAAAGCGGCATGGTTGATCAAGGACCTGCTAGTCAAACTTAGATAAAAGAAGGAAATGCACTGACAGTGGAAACAGTGCCATGTGCTTGGGGAAGAGCACAAGAAGAAAGCTGAGGAATCCTGACAAGTGCCTTCTAGATCAGTATTGGGTGGACTGGTCCTATTCAGGGCCATGTCCTCCCTTCACATTTTCTGTTTGCTAACTTAGGTAGCAGCGGAAATCCTATCCTTGGAGCAAGATCTCACATCTTCAAAATAGTACATAAGCTACCTTAAAGAGCTTTAGTACCTAAAACACTATTACACTGAGCAAACTTGGCCCTGGAGGAGACTGATGCCATAAAAATAGCACCCTGAAAGCAAGGCCCTCAAGGTGAGCACTGTAAAATAAAACAAGTCCCAGAAGTCTCTTTCCAAAGTCATTACTGCTTAATGAGATGGCAATTGAAGGAGACAAAGAAAAAAGTAGTTTTCCCAAGGTTGTCAAACAGATGGAAAAGCCAAGGAAGAGGACCCTGGCACCCAGCTGCTGGGCTGGGGCTCCCTTCCATGTTTTACTGTGATTATCTTGCACAATTCAGCATCTTATCTGAAAATGCACTGCTCATTTAATCCCCACTCAGGGCATCTGAAAAATGCATCCAGTTTCCCGAAAGCCAGGCTGACGTTTTCTTTTGGGCCTCATCCCATTTTACTATTTCCTCTTGGCAAAGTTCAGTAAATAATCTCTCATTTCCTTTTATGTTCACATCTCAACTGAATCCTATCCTATGATCCTCCTCAGTCCTCTCCATGCCAATCTTTACATATCAACCTCTTTAATCCTTCCTCACACGGCTTTAACTCTCCAGGAACATGGTTCCCATAAATGAATGATACAAGCACGTGGAGACATACCACAGCTGTGGAGCACACCCATGTCTGCAGCTTGGGAAATGGGTGCAAGTAAAGCTCTGCAAAAGCCATCTCCATCCAACATTCTCCATGCCACATGAAGTATGAAGGACACCTGGAAAGCTTTCTTCCAGCCTTCTTTCAGAGGTAGGAACAGACTGAGGTCTTTCAGACATACTTCCTTTGAAGTTTCAAGTAGATTTTAGAGCTGTTTCATAACAGTAGTGACACAAAGTACCTCTGCCTTTAGTTAGGGTGGTTGTAATTCAAGAGAGCAGTTGCAATTGCTTAAAACAAAATAGGTCCTTCAGCAAGAGTGGACAAGGAGTGGGAGGACTGAAGAGGACCGCTGTCTGCTCCTCAAAGAGCAGAGAGGATGTCACTCAGTCCTGCATTAATTCATTTGACCTTTGAATTCAATGTAAATTGAATTTTCCATAAAGGTAGAAAGGGTGAGATTCAGCTGACCCAATGCACATGTCAGAGTTATCAGCTGAGATGATGATATCCATCTAAAGAGAAATACACAGTGATAAGGTCAAATCCACATCTTCCTCAAAATGTCTCAGCAGCAGCAAAATGTTAAACAGACAGTGGTCTTGCTGAAGAGCAGCATGATGCCAATTGGTAACCAGAAAGCAGAAAACTAATCTTAAACCAAAGTTATAAACATGTTTTTAAATTAAACCTTGTATTTTGGTTCACTTTGACTAGCAATATTTTGTTATTGCTTATTGGAGGGTTATGAGAGCATATCTGGGATCCTGAAATGAACTGTAACATTTATTCACTTAAAAATTTATCACTGGCACTGTAATTTGGAGTTGTCATCCTGCTATTTAAGTTGTGTACAACCAGGGAGCTTAACTGATACCATATGAGCTATATGTCAAAAAAATAAATAAAATGAAAATAAAAGAAGAAGAGGGTAGTATAGACCCACATGAACAGTACGAGAACAACCAAGCATCCATCAACAGCTCCCAAGTGAAAGGTTACTGAAGTTATGAACAAGGTTATGAGACTGGTGGAAATTCAATTATTTTTGAACTGGGAACATTAGACAGATTAAAATGGAGTTATATTTCAGAACTGGAGCCACAAAAGGAGAAACTGGGAACTTTTGCCACAGAATTTAAAAAAAAATCAGTGAAAATCTTCTTACAAATAGTAACAGAGTCTCAGAAATTTTAACTGATTAAGGAGCAATATTTCAAACCACCCAAGGATTAGTTTGTAGCAATTAGATTTGATATAAGTGCATAGTTCCAATTAGAAATAGCTAAATCCTCTTTTGGCACCACCTTGGTAGAAGCATCCGTATTTTCTGCAACTCTGGATAAGTTAAATTAGAGCCTTCCTAAGAGTCAGACAGTGAACATCTGGTTTGCATCACTGAGATCTTAAGTGTGTGCATGCATGTGTGCAAAATAACTTCATTACTAACCTCTCCCTCTGTTGCTTCTCTCTCTTCTTTGAAACCAGAAAAAAATAAGAGGGAAAAAAAAATCACATGCCCTGTGATCTCAACACTTTACCAAGAACTAGACCTCAGTTTCTCACAGGTTTTCTCTGAAAACCATCCTAATAGAATCAGCAAAGAGGAAAAATTAGATAGTCATGAAATTAGTCATGGCTGTACAGTTTCCATCTCCAAAAGATGTCAACTTTGGCGAGTATTTTCCAGCTGAAGACTTGTTTCAGGGGGTTAAAAATTCCTATGAAAACTAAGGCTGTCCTTTTCTCCCAGACTCCCCAGCTGTGTCCAGCTAAGCTGGTCTCAGAGGTCTCCAGACTGGCTGGGCTGTTTTCTGGTAGACGCCCCTTGGCTTCAGATGATTATCAGCTTTACCAAGAGAAGAGTCTACAAACTTAGTACTCGGGAAAAAAAAAAAAAAAAAAAAAAAAAAAAAATGCATTTGAGTCTCAGAAACTTTGACAAAAATGTCTAGGAATGGCTGACATGGGATAGAAATAAACACTGGCATGGAGCCGTTGCTGGTGGCCTATAGGCTACATATACTTTATATCCCTGATTCTGGATTCACTCCATGTATATGAAGTCTGTTGTATGAATCACAGCTGTCCCGGGGATCTCCATGACTCCCCACCATCACCACCACCTTCTCTGAGGTGTGTCACAGCCCTGTAGGTGTGATGCTTGTGTTGCCTAAGTGCTCTTAATGTTTTCTGAAAGCCTGCCCAGGGACAGGACTCTTTCCCCTTCCAGCTGAATTGAAAATGTCTTGATTACAGAGTGCTCTACTCAGCCAAGAGACAACAGTTCACATAAAAAGAGGAATGGGACACAAAATCCAAATGTCCTGACACCACTTATTATCTCATTTATAATGCTCTGAGAAACTAGCTGAAGAAAACAGGAACATTTATGAAAAATCACCTGCGTGTTGCTTTTCTCTCTGCTTCGGCTGCTCCGTGTTGTGTCAGGTCATGGCTCAAGATGGGAAGCACTGAGATCTGCTGTCAGAGTGTGAACTGATGATGGTGGATGGATGTAAATTGTGGCACCATTTCTCATGCAGAATGTATGATCTTTCCTTTAATCCCAGACTGTCCTTTCCACCTCTAAGAGCCAAGGATTTCAAATGGGCAATCAAGCTGCCTTTGGTTTGGAGTGCCAAGTCTGAAGCATGATAAACCCTTGCTTTAAAGGTGGCAGTCACACTTTTCCTGTGGACAGTATCTCTGTCTGTGTGCTAAAAGCTTGTGGCATCTGCAATGCATCCGCTCCAGGGGATGTAGCTGTGATTACATTAGCATTTCCTACCAGGACTTTCACACACTCTCAGGCCCATCATGCAGCTGCATGAACAAAGCGATCTCACCATCTGCATACTCAGATGTCCATGTCATTGGGATAATTTAGCTGGAGAAAAAAGGGCATTAGTAAGAACAGCCCTGAAGTATCACTTCAGTTTTTCAAGAGTGAAAAATCTTTGCTGGTAGGAGTACATAAAACCCAACAGATAAACAGCTCTGCTTTGGCTTTAAGTTTGGTGGAGATACACATGGTTCCAATTCATATTTCCCAAATATTAGAATACTTTTCTGAATATGTGTACTGGTATGCATAGTTATCAGTCTTATTTTTCCTACCACACCCATCGGGTGATCAGCTAACCCCATGAGAAAAGGCAGTAGAAGAGCAAAGGGGGAAAAATTCATTTCTGAGCATGGTAATGTCTTTCTCCTAAAGGAGTCCCACCAAAGCCTGGCAAAGTAAGACTATGATCCCTTCACTGGCCTGGACACCAAGACAAAGAAAAAATAATGTGCCAAAAGTAACACCCAAATTTGCCTTCCCTGCTGACCTAGACAATGGCAAAACCAAAGATATTTAGAGACAAGAAACTACCAGATAATTAGCTATATTCATTTGGTATGACTGACTCAGTCTAGTCCCACTCCGTTTGTTCAGCTCCCAGTGCAATGGGAAATAAAGCAGAACTGGGACTTGAACAACTAATAATTGTAATGGTATTCACTGGGCGACAAACCATGATAACTTGAAGATATACCAGATCCCCCCACGTGAGTAACACAAGCCTATGACAAGAACAAAAATCAGGTAGAGAAACAAATGTGGAACCACAACTTACTCCCACGCCAAGAGTTAAAAAGTATTACCCCCTCCCTCCAATAAAATCATTCAAAGTGAAGGTTGGAGGGATCCTCCTCCCTTGTAGTTGACACATCAAAGACCTGGCAGAACTTTCCTGAGCACTGGTGAGATCCCATTCCTGGCAGTTTTGTTGTTGTCACTGCTGTTTAGTTTTGCTTCATGAAATAAAGCTGATCTTTCCTCCAGAGCATTGATGTCTGATGGCATTTATCTGTAGGTCCTTATGTTAAACTGACAGCTCACTTGACATGCCTCTTCAAGACAAAAATGTGAAGGGAGTAAACTATGTTCTCTGATTTAAAACTATTTTCAATTGACCAGTCTAACCTTTCTGGCTCCCTTACCTGAGTATTATTCATTTCTCCTTTAACTCAGCTTGAACCCTAGGAAATTCTAGCGCTGAAGCGTGAGACATTTCAGGTAAGAATTACTACATATTTTTTGTGCCCCTTCATAAGGTCAAGCTTTCTCAAGGAAATACAGGCAGAGGCTGCAGTTATTTTGAAGGTGTCTCATTCAGCAATGTGGGCTTTTGGATTATAAATCACCTGCAAAAAGATTTATCAAACTCCTACAGTCCACAGTTTTCTAAGCAACAAGGAGCTACATCTGGGTTTGCAGCTTCTAGCTCTGATCAACTAATTTGGACAGCCATAGTCACAACAAATATCTGGGAGAGTTTTTTTGAATTTTTAGCATGTGGCGATTTTTTTTTTTATTTTATTTTATTTTTTTTTTTTTTTTTTCCAGGGCACAGCTCTTTAAAGTCTGTCAAGGAGAGGAAACTATGCTTGGTTAAACCTCCAGGTTCATAAAAATGTTATAAGACTGACCACAATCCACAACAGCAAAAAAAAAAAAAATATGTGGCAAAAATAGCACCCAACTGGCTTTCTCTAACTGACCTGGACAATGACAGCAACAAAGATTGGTTCAACAAGTTTTCCCTTTGTTAACCACTGTGAGCAGAAAAGGCCAATATTTTACCCCATGTTCAGCCTATCTAATGAGGGTTGCTGATGTTGCTGTTTTGATCATTGCTGTGTGTTCCACCTTTAACACTCCCTGCATACCCTCGCAAGGCAACTTGTGAAGCTGAAACAGGTTTGTTGACCTAGGCTTGAACTATCTTCAATTTTTTTTTTTTTTTTTGTGGGTTGTTTTTGTTAGTTTTGGTTGTTAATTTATTTTTTTTTTTGAAAGGGCAATTTTCTTTTCCAAAAAATAAGTTGATGTAATTCCTACCGTCAAGATTCATGTTCATACAAAATTACTGTATGCCACATCAGATCGCCTCCTTTCTCTTGCAGTAAATATACAGTACTAAAATTACCCTGAGTGCTCCTCTAACTCTAAGAGGAGGCTCTGCTCTTTCCTTACATCCACAGCAGCACAATTTACATGTATGGTTAAGTCTCAGGTAGAAGGACATCATGTTATATGATGAGTTACTTCATCTTTTGAGACAGTTGCCTGAGCCGTCGCTGCTGGTACACAGGTGTAAAATTTGAAAACCTAGGTAGAAAATAAAAAAAAAAAAAGAAAGATGATGATGAAAAGGTGATATTTCTTATCCCTTGGGAGGTTTGCAGGACTTTAATGACAACATATGTAGACGGTAACACAGAGCGCTCTGGCCCAGAGGCAAAATTCTTGCTAATCCAAATGTTTCCCCAAAGGACTGAGGAGTAGGTCTCTAGGAAACAAACAGCAAGAAACAAGACAGACCACATCACCTTTTACTCATTTTTCCCAAGAACTCACTCTGGTGTACAGATGCTGTAAGAGTCCTTTCACTTTTCAGCTGCGGCCAACAGAGCTTCCAACATTTTCTCCATTTTTATCACAGAGATGACATTGTTCATTCCCTTTGATGAACATCTGGGGCCAATCATGAATGCATCCTCCAAGGAGTGCAGATCATGAATCAGCAAGCTGCTTGATAATAAATCCAACCCACCAAAACTGTCAAGTCTAGAGCATGATATACTGATACACTATCTTCTTTGATTCTTTGTCTCCAATAAATCTTAATTTCTGTCATCCAGATTTTGTCTCTATGGACATGACATTAAAACATAGTTTGTTATTTTCTGCCAGGGATAAAGAATTATTTCCTTTCTTATACCTGGAGACCCAAACAGGGCAGGCCAACCATGCCAGGATGGGTTTATTGAAGCATAATGCAAGAAATCATGTAAGAATTTGGACCATCTAGGAACACAACTTATTAAAGGAGGCTCTGTTTGTATGAGCAGTGCTTTAGCTCCCATTAGGCTCCCATGTGAAGGCTCCTCTTCTCCTGGGGGCACAGTAACCAATTTCCCTTTGCTACACTGTCCTGATGAGATGTGAGACCTTCTCTATGCCAACACTTGGGCTGGGAGGGTGACCATGTGAGTAATCAGAAGGGAATGAGGTGAGGTGATGACAGACGCTATGCTGCTATGTAGGGAAACCGCTACTAAATCGCGGGTATGTGGTGCTATAGTAGTTATGAATGTGAACAGAAGTCCTTGGACATGAGGTCTTAGAGCATCTATCCAGGGATATCAATGCACTCCTAAATGAATAGTCACTACACACTGTAATGAATAAAAGCATGACAATAAAAAGCTTGAGACCTCAACTCCTCCATGTCCACCCTTATTCAGTGCTAGCTTCACTTAGCTCCCTGACTCCATTCAGGCCTGAGCTTGATCCAAGACAAGAATCAGCCATGCAGTCCTCCAACACTGGTTCAGCAGGCTTTGCACCTCCCAACTCCTCCATACATCCTGATCTACTACCCAGAGCATTCATCACTTTTGTGGTTTCATCTCATCACCACACTACACTGGTCGGATCAGCACTGCCTACATTGTCTTGGGGCCACAGAGTTCAGGTTATGTAAATCAATGCAAACTGTTGACTCTAGAGAGTGGTAACTGTAAGCAATGAAGATAAGCCTTAGTCCAGGTCTCAGTCCCTGTCTCTCTTTGGTTTAGCGGAGTAGAAAATACACACTTTCTATTAATTATAAAGTGAGCTTAGAGTAACGTCCTTGTAACACGGAAAGCACAGCTCATTGCCTATATTTAGGTAGGATGAATCTAGGCCCTTCTAAAATGTTTACAGTGCCTTTTATTTGCGGTTTGAACCGGAAGATAGCAATTACACATATTCCAGATGGAGAAAGATGTTTAAAGGGAGGCTTGGCTGTAACAGGAACCCTGTTGATCACCTTTTCTATTTAGCTGTTTGGTCATTCTTCTATAGAAGGAGCCGGAAATCTTCAGGGACTGGTTTTCCCTTCTCTGCTATTTCCAAGAAACTGCACCACTTTGATCTTTTTTAGTCTTGCAAAACCTGGGCCTGCCCTTGTTCCAACTGAAGCGAGTGGAAGACTCACAGAGTCAGATCTTTATCTTGGTGTATATAGGCACAACCTCTGCACTTCAAAGGAATTCTCCTATTTTACACCTCTTGCAGGCCACAAACCTCAAGGTCTTCACAGGATACAGACCCTGTGTGGCTGACCTTGGTTAGTAAATTACTTAATTAAAAACAGTCATTAAATAATCTTTAGTCTAATGTTTATTTCTCCAGACTGAACTGTTTACACTGCTTGTTGCTGCTCTGCATCACGCCAGCACGATGGGAAGCTACAGTGAGGCCATTCCTGTGACATGGTTGATTTCAGTGCCTGGGCTGCAGCTGGAAGTCTTGGGTGCTTGTTCTCATGAAAAAAAAAAAAAAAAAAAAAAAAAAAAAAAAAAAAAGGGTGCTGTCTGTTGCTTAGATGGGGAGAGGGAAGGGAATCCTGCCATGGGGTAACCCTGGATATATGTATAGACTGGGGGACACCAGTGTGGGGTAACCCTTGGTTACAGACCAGGGGATGAGAACAGCCCTGCGGAAAGCAATCTGGGGGTTCTGGTTGACAGTAAGTTGAGTATGAGTAAACAGTGTGCTCTGGCAGTTAAAAAGGCCAACCATGCCCCGGGTACATCAGGCATGGCATTGCTAGCAGGTTGAGGGAAGGGATTGTCCCTCTCTACTCAGTGCTGGTGTGGCCTCACCTCGAGCACTGTCTGTAGTTTTGCTTTGGGTGCTAAGAAGGACATAAAACTACTAGAAAGTGTCCAAAGGATGGCTATGAAGGTGGTGAAGGGTCTGGAAGGGAAGGATGTATGAGGACTTGCTGAGGTCCCTTGGTTTGTTCAGCCCAGAGCAGAACAGGCTGAGGGGAGGCCTCATGGTGGCCTGCAGCTCCCTCACGAGGGGAGTGGAGGGGCAGGTGCTGAGCTCTGCTCTCTGGGGACAGTGACAGGACCCGAGGGAACTGTATGGAGCTGGGACAGGGGAGGGTCAGGCTGGATGTTAGGAAAAGGATCTGCACCCAGAGGGTGGTCAGGCACGGGGACAGGCTGCCCAAGGGCAGTAGTCACAGCACTGAGCCTGCCAGAGTTCAAAAGTGTTTGGACAACACTGTTACAAGTATGGTTTGACTTTTGGGTGGTTCTGTGAAGACCCAGAATCTGGATTTGATGATCCTTGTGGGTCTCTTTCAACTCAGGATATTCTATGATTCCATGATGCAAAACTTCAAAGTTAACACCTCTGCTAAGCAGACTCTTCTCCTCTTCTGACTTCCCTCATTCCAAGAGAGTAAATTCTACCTTGAATCTCAGATCAAACAAACAAACAAACAAACAAAACAAAACAAAATAAAACAAACAAAAAAAAGCCCATAGTCTCCTCCAGACTGAGGTTATGCAGGTGATTCCTGCTGTCCAAGAAAGGCTAACCTTATGCTCCAGCCTCTTCCTCAGCCAGAGCCCTTGCTGAGACTTTTCTCTGAGCAGTCCATTCACATGACTGTCTTGAAGCCCTCTGGATGACATTCACTATTGGGTTCATAAAAAAGGGCCTGGAACTGACCCTTCCTACTGCCAGCTCATGGAGCCACAACGTCCTAGGAAGCAGCCCAAAACCCAAGGCTCACCAGGCTGCATGGCTCACTCACACTGAAGGGAGGGTGTTCTCACCTCACAGGTTGGAGGGCCAGTGCTGTGAGGTCCTTAGCAAGGTTTTCCAGGGACTCTAGCCTGAATTCTGGGGACCTGGTTTCTCAGAAAAGTCCATTTCTGAGCTTCCCAGGAGCAGTGACTTGCAGAGGACTCTCTCCTATGGCCATTGGCCTTACGTGCTCAGGATAGGGACCAGTTCCTGCAGAGCAGCTCATCCAAAACTCAGCTCTCTCTTCCCAGTTCTATGTGCCCTTCTTCACCTCTGAAAAAGGGAATGGCAGGAAGACAGTCTCCTTAGCACACATTATTTAATCTTTCAGCTTTTTTTTTTTTTTTTTTTTTTTTTTTTTTCTCCCGAATTATGTTTCTGGTGTTAAATCCCAATTCCTCTCCGAAAGGCATCCTTCCAACCTCCTTATTACACAACAGAGGAGAAAGACTTGGATCATTCTCACATGTACAGACAATTCCTGGTCAATTTGTAATAAAGAATAGGATCATTAACACATGTGTTTAGATATATTTTAGAAGAGACACTTAAAAATGAAATTTGTGATGCAGTTCTGCTAGGGATGGGTTCACAAATGCTGGGGTTACTGCTTCAGGCAGATCATGCTGTCATAACAAACATTTCACCAAAATAGAAACAATACCCTGGGAATCTGAATGTCAGAATGGAAAGTCAGCTTCCTGGCAGATATTTTAAAAGTGCTTTGAAGATGCAAAGAATGACATTGCTACTAAAAAAGTATTTATTCTCCTTTTTTGCACTATTATGTTGATGAGCCTATTTTTTTTTTCAGTGTGTAATATGGCAGAGGAGATGTCTTCTCCACACTTGGGGATAAAAACAAAATAAAAACCACTCTGTGATATCTCTGCTATCAGCAAAAATATAAACAGTGCTGATTTATGTATAGATTTTTCCATGGCTCTCACCACTGTGGTATCTGAATGACTTTACAAGCATTTAACAGCTACAATACTTTTGTGAAACAGTGAAGTATTGTTATTTATATTTTGCCCAGAGGGAACTTAAGAACAGAATTAATTAAGCAACACAAACTGAAATAGCAAATTACATACTGAATACTGATCCCTGTTTGCTGTTTCTTCTATGACTTTTAGCTTAAAAAAAAAATAAAAAAAAAAAAATAAAAAAATAAAATAAATAATAGTAATAAAAAAAATATAAGGGCTTTATGCAAAAGTTGTTTAGTGCAGTTCATTGGACTGAGTTGTACAACTCAGATAAGATTATTAGAAAGGTCCTGGCTAGTCCCAGAGCCTTGGAAAGTATTAACTTTCTCTGATTCCTTTATGTGCTTGGGTATAAGCCATTTTATCTATGTCGAATCCACCAGACGAAAGCCTTAGTGTGTTGTGAGTGGGTGTTTTTGTCTATCCCATGTCTCAGCTGTGTTGTGTTACCATCAACTGCATGAGGACAGGCAGCTAACTGGGCAGGAGACCCTACAAATGCTGATCTGAGAACCCACACAGGGGAGAGAAAAAGAGAAAGAGCTTTAATAAATGACTCCACAGCAAGAAATATATGTTAAGAGTTCATAGGCTTTTAAAGCACCAAAGGCAATCAACCAAGAGCCACAGCTCAGTAGGAAACCTGGCTTTCCTATTTCCAGTGCTTGCAGGACTCCTGTGATATCAAAAAGTCTGAGATGTGCCTTTTACACCATAAACCATGTCTCCCCTGGATGAGAGATTATCAAATCACTATTCATTTTAACATCAGTGGACAGCGATAACAGAATCTGGCTGTAGATGAGACACCATCTGATGTTCAGTCATGACTCAGCCCAATTAATGTTCTTCACTGTGATAATGTGTTCTTCATCTCTGTTATCACTTCCAGCCAGGCTGAGACATCTGTTCCACAGCCAGAGCTTTGCCTCACTGGGGTTGTACAGCCCTCACAATGTAGGTGTCTGCTGGGCTTTATATCAGGGTGGGGGCAGCCACACCTTGGTATCTGCAGGGGTTCTTGAGAAGGCTCATGTCTTTGAGGGAATGGGTGGGTCATCCCCACACCATCCTCATAGACAAGCTCAGGAAATGTGGGATAGAGGAGTGGACAGTGAGGTGGTTTGAGAACTGACTGGATGGCAGAGCTCAGAGAAGTCTAGGGATACAGTTCTAGAGAACTGTGAGACCTTCTCTGGAGATATTCAAAACCCACATGGAGGTGATCCTGTCTGATGTGTGATGGGTGTCTCTGCTTGCATAGGGGGTTAGACCAGGTATCTACAGGGATCCCTTCCAACCTCAACCAATCTGTGATTCTGTGATGCTGTGAAGTCCTAACACAGCCCACCCCACTGTTTCATGGTTATTTGCACCCCACAGGGCTCAAAGAGCAGCCCTAGTGAGGGAAAACATTAACAGACCCTTGATATGACCTGAACTGAGTGCTTTAAGGTGATTCAAGTCAAGCTGAGGAAACAGTTCCTATGATTATTGTGAATTCATGTTGTTGTTCCAAAAATAAACCGGGAAAGACAAAGAAGTGAGATTCCTAATTCGTACGTACTGGAGAGAAGAAAGGAATGATAAATTATTCTAAGTCCCTGGATACATGGTTCAGGTCAGACCTCAATTTTTTATTTTTTATTTTTTGCTTTGGGTCCTTTTGCGAGGAAAATAATAGTAATAAATCATCCTGTCAAGATACCTAGAACAAGGTTTACCAGCTCCATTTAAGTAATGAGGTTTTCTATGAAGAACAGATGGAGGAGTAGTTTTCTCGTCCAGTGTTCCCCATGTTAACCATCTGTTTACATGGTGGTTGTCATTGGAAGTGCTCTTGGTTTTGGTTACTGTTCTCTCTCCGTTAAGGAGGACGGGTTAACCAAAAGCAAATATGTCAATGGTGTCTCCTAACAAGTTGCTTGCAGCTGTTCCACATAGGAGCATGAACAAGAAGAGACAGAGGTTTGGATGGTTGGTATTTTATTTTGTGGTTGTTGTTGTGTTTTTTGTTTGTTTGTTTGTTTGTTTTGGAGGTTTTTAAGAAGTTTTCAGGTTTAGTAGAGCTAAACGGAGATATTGCTTTTGTTTTAAACCCACCTAGCAGGAAGGCAATTTTCTTGGACTGTAAGTCAGGAGGTTCTTAACCACTGAAGCAACCCACGCAGTGTTTATTTCCACACTTAGGAAATAGTTATATTTGAACTCTTCCCAGAGATTCAGTTTGGAAATGATCAGGCTCCCCTCTGCTGGGTAAGGTTTCTTTGTGGCGGCCATGGTTTGAAGCAGTCATAAAGGGGATGAGGTTTCTTCTGATGCATGTGAAGAAAACAGATTAAATTCTGGGCAAGACAGAAAAGTATGAGTGAAACATGTTATGCCTCCACTTTGGCATGTTACAGTTGTGGAATTGCCCTAGTCCCAGTTGACAGCAGATAAGAGTTTGGTGGGGAAGAAATCCCTTACACTCTCCTTCTCTAAGTGCTTGCTGCTGACCGCTGCCAGAGCTGGGAAAAAGTAATAGAGGGACTCTCAGGTATCACATAAACTGGGATTTCTACTGTTTGTGCTTGCAGCTCACTAAAGGAAACTGCCCCAAACTTGGATTAGATTTATCCATCAAAATCACCTTCTTTTTTGTCTTGAAAATATACACCCTGAAACACTGATGACTGCAGAGCTATTGTGCCCTCTGTACGGTGCCTTCAAATCCCAGCTCACAGGAGCCAAGGAAGATCCCTGTAATGCTCACAGTTATCATTACAGTCTGGATGACTGAATCTAATCTTGCTTTATTTTCATATTTGAAGGCTATAGATCTATTAATGAAAATTATGAGCCTTTAAACATCTTGCCTGCAGCCCTTGTCTTTGATAAAATATCCATCAATATGCTCGTTAATTTTCCTGTATTCATCTGATGCTACTTCAAAATTTAGTCTCTCTACAAGAGGGAAATATTATGAGTCATTTCATGGTATGAATTACTCCAAAGCATGTTTCATTTTGCATTGCATAGTGATAACTAGAAATAAAATTAAAAAAAAAAAAAAAAAAAAAAAAAAACTCTGGAGTACCTTGCATATTGATATGTAAAGATGGTAAGTTCAATGAGAAAAATACAGGCCATCGTGCGTTCCTCATCAATGCTTCATGTGTCTCTGTACAAAGGCAGGGCTTGAAATTGTGTTCTCATTGTCCATGAGGCATAAAGCTACTTCTACATTCAGGAATGCATTTTCCTCTTACTCACACAGCGGAGAAAGCTTGGGAGACTTCAAAGGCAGATGAGTGGACCTTGGTAAAAAATGCCCTGAAAATAAATAAACTAGATGAATAGTGAAGACCTAGAAGACTGTTGACTATAACAGGAGCAGATACAAAATTTGTCATGAACCTCCACTTTTATATACTTTATGAGGGATAATGTACAAGTCAAGATTCTTTTATTATTATTATTTATTTATTATTTTATTATTATCATTTTTCATCCAGTTGCCAATATACTCTGGCAGTGGAGGAAGATGAAAGGGTCTCAGTGCTGACACCAGGGGAGTGAAATCACCTCATTCTTGCTGGTGAAAATTCAGGATGATTTTGCTGAAGTTTTAGTGGAAATACTGAAGGTTTGTGGTGCTGCAGGTGTGTGTGGAGTTTAACCCCAATGTTTAGCCTGGATTGTGAAAGGATAACTCTCCTGAGAAAGAGGGTGCAAGGCAGGAGCTAGAACTATAGCAGAGGTTTGCTACTCTCAGCAGGAGAGAGGAGGAAACACAGTTCAATTCTCTCGTGAACTGGAAAATATTTTCCAGTGCCATTTAGTACTGTAATGTTGTCAAAGTGTTAAGATAATGGATTAGTGGAGTGGTGAGGTCTCAGGGGCCTGGTGGTAGGACTGGAGGCCTTTCTCCATTCTCTAATCCCTCATTCTCTGGACAAGTTGATTTTACTAGGGGTTTAGGCTTCATCCTGGAGAGACTCCAGCTCATTTGCCCTTGCACAGAGATACCTATTCCTCCTTCTCCAGGACATGTCCCAGGAAAGATACCCGTTCCAAGAGAACTATCGCCAGGTACCTGTTGTCTAGACAAGCAGAAGAGAGCTAGACAAGCAGTAGCTCTCCAGCTTTGGAAGTGATAGTGAGACAGAGCAAAGCCTGGAAGAACAAAAGAAATCTTGGCCAGCATGCTGACAATTCAAAAGGGATAACAGGACCAGTATGGTTTGATCATACAGTGGCCATACCTTGCAAATAAATAAATAAATAAATTGGTATTTTCTGGTAACGCATACATGTAGAATTTCATGACTAGCCTAGTATCAGAGCATTGCTCCTCATCAATACTAGCTTGTCCACAGTAACAGCCAACTACAGCTGCATCAACAGAAAACACAAAAAGACCCCTCAGGGGACCTAGGAAGACTCTAAGGTCATGTTCATCTGAGCATTTTTTCAAGTTTATGTAAATTACACATAACTCCCGTGATGGCAGCCAGGTCTAAGGGGATATCCTGCTGGATGGAAAACGCCATAAGAATGATATTTATCGGGAGTCTTTTCTTGGGAAGGTGGGAAGAGGGGAAAGAATTTTAAAAATCATATGAGCCTTTAGTTAAACAGTAGTTTCAGAAGAAGTTCACAAAATAGAAGGTGAAGTTTCAGGAACTGATACCACTTCAGAGGTAGAGATACATGACAGGTTTTTGCAGTGGAAGTCTATCACCAGGCGGCATCTGTAGGACCTAGGATACAGACTGGAACATACAGTACATCCATAATCATCTGAAAAAAGGGGAGTGAAAATGAGGGGACATTTATGTGAAGGACATTCAGTTACCAAGAATCCTAAAGAGGAAAGCAGCTGTAAAAAGTCATAGAAAGAGATCATCTTGCAGTGTGGTTGAGGGATGAAAGCCAAAGGCAGTAAATGTTATGTATGGATTGACTTAAACAACCTTTTTCTATAAAATGAAACTCCCTGAACTACCCCTTGGCACTCAGAAAAGAGAGTTTGGTGCCATAAGAGTAAGTTCTCTGAAAGCATCAGTTGAACATTCAGTTGTGGTTAAAAACAATTTAGGAAAATTTACATGGGGAAGCTATTACTGGGGAAGGGATAGAAAACTACAGGATGATGTCAATAAAGAAACCACGAAGTACCCGTATTTTGAAAACTCTTCTGTCCTCTGAGCTTTGCTTCTCAACAAGGATATATAAGAAAAGTATGAAAAGGATCAGAGGTGGAAAATGTTTTTGTCACAAAAAGTGCATAAAAAGAATAGGACTGTTCAGCCTGGTAAAAGATTATACAAGAGAAACACAACAAATGTCTTAATAAAGAGGTACACTACTTCATAGAGAATAATTGTCCATTCTTTCCAATAATGCCAGAATCGGGGTCATCAAGTGATGCTTTTAGTCAGAAGGGGGAAGAGGACCTCAAGCTTCTGCCTTTTCACAAAGTCTGGAGTTCAGTAATGGACCTTGCTGTTAGCAGGCATTATGAATACAAAACATTTGTACAGATCCCAAAGGCAATTGCATAGCTAAGGGAAGAAATGTCCATCAGAGGCTCTTCAACACAAACGTACAACCTGGAGCTTGGCAGTCCCTAATCTACACCCTGAAGGCACAGAGGAGGTATGGGGCATATCACTACCCTCTGCATTTATTCTCCTTTGCTAAGCTTCCACCCCAGGAGCAATGTGGAAAGGTCACAGAGATGGTCTGAGTCAGCATAGCCACTCTTATGTCCTCACATGCTTCTGAAATAGCTTGAAAAGTTTTCTTGTTGACTCCAAGCCAGCAGCATTGTCTGCACAATGACCCAAACCCCTGCTTTTGTTCAGCACATCCAGCCTTTACAAACTCAACGGCTTCCCAGGCATATTGGAGAGCTGGGAGAACCCAAGGCGCTCCTTCATTCACTGCCATGAAGAGCTTATATCTTAGCAGACATGACAGCCTTAGCAGACATGACAGCCTACTTCTTCAAAGAAGTAGCAAAATCCCAGGCCCAGTTAAGCTGTCTAGTAAAAATAAATAAATATTGAGGTGGGACAGTACAGGAAGAAGTTTGGCCTCAATTTCCCAAGTTTTGATCCCATTTCTTGTTGCCTGCAGCTCTATGATACATCTGTGGTGCTCTGCAAGTAATAAATGCCAATTCCACACTAAACTAAAAACAGGAGTAACTGAACAATGTAGACTTGGCCAGGAAATTCCTGTTCGTTGACCTTCAGACATGCTTGCATGTAAAACCTACAGCAGACAGCGAAACTAAATCTGCTTCAACCTCTCTTGCTCTGTGTCATCGTTGGCCATTGTCCTTTTAATGTCTCTGCATCCCAGGAGTCTTCTCCTTGTTTACATATTGAAATATTCTCCCTTTTATCCCCTGTGGTGGCTTAATGTCTCATTCCCTCTTGGCTTAATTGTATTTCTGATTCAAACTTTCTCCATATGGGGCCATTCAAATATGAAACAGCTCTGACCGAGGCAGCTGCCACATTGCCAGTTTTCATTTATACAGACGATGACTAATGCTTCAGCTTATGATTTTGGTAGATTTTCATCCTTGACCCCAGCACTTGGATTGCTGGCATATATTGGATATGCCGTCTATAAAGGTCTCAGCATATTGGTCCTGCTAGGATTTCATCTGCATTTGGTGCCATCTGTGGAAACGGCTCTCTTCCCAGACACCCGGTTTAATTCATGTCATTGCTTTCTGTTAACGTGCCCTTGGTTTACCCTAGCGAATTTCTGGAATCGACATCACGCCCTCCAGTCCTTGTGTGGGAACAGGCTACTGTCTGTCCTCTGGGATCTCCCCAAACCCCACCCTTTCTCCTTTTATATCTTACAGTCATCTCTGGAGCCACATAATGATCATATTTTGCTGTGATCGGGGAATGTTAGTGATGGCTCCCCAGGAATACTCATCATGATGTGTGTGAAAGTTGATGGGAGGATGAAGACTCTTCTCCTGCCACTGACTCTGCAGACCCTCATACATAACAGAAGCTTCAAGGCAAGGGAAGACCCAAAATTTGCATCCAAGTAGCTCTCAGGGCAAGATTCCTCACTAAAAATCTGGAAAAAAAAAATATAATAATAAGAGAAGTGACAATGATATGGGGCCACCCCCCCAAGTCTTTCACAAAGCACCTCTGATTGCTCTTACAGATCTCCATAAGGGGTTGTGGCACTCACACAGACTTCTGCCAACATCATCAGCTGCATTCCCAAGAGATACAAGGTCGTAGTTACAGCAGTCTGCTCCAAACACTCAGTAAAGATTTGGTAAGAGATTCCCTGTTCCCAAAGAGCATCCCATGTACACCAACTAAAGGAGGATTGTGCCATCACCTCAGTTTTGCAGCAGATAATCTGAGCAGATCATAAGAGCAGGCAAATCCTATGGAAATCAGTAGGAGCTGGACAGTTGTGTGCTTTTGAGCACTTCTGGCTCTTTCAAAAAAATTTGGTGACTGTTGTAGACCACAGCTTTTTCTGCCCCTTGCAACATGATGAAATCCTGAGGTCTGCAAGGGGTAAGGTCCCTCCTCCCTGCAGAGAGTATTTGCAGAGGTAACCTGTTACCAGAAGAGATCTCCACATGTAGGGGAACAGAGACCTTCCTCCACCAGCCAGGCTGGAAGAAGGAAACTTGCCTTAACCATGTAACATCTGCTCCTCCTCCTGCTTCAGCACCAGACTTTGTGTCCTTGATACTAAATTTTATTGCTTAATAGTTTTGTTCAGAGAACATTTCATGTCCCATGCAGTAAGGAGCTTTTCAGCTTGTGCCCTAGGGAAGAGCAATAGGGGCTTTGGATAAGTAGGGGATTGAAAGCAAGAGTCTTCTTCATATCCAGTGGAGCAAGACAGATTCCATGTCATTGAGATCCACAAGGAAGGACCTATGCAAACACACAAATTGCCACTGGCTGTATATAGGATGTATCCAGCTGAGGCTCAGAGCTTTCCTGTAGTACCAGGTACCAAAAGGGATCAACCTAAGGCTCCTTCTTACAGCTTTAGCATAAAGTCTGATCGAGTCGTTGGCTACAGAAGATATGAATGTGTTGGTGCCAACTAGCAGAAATGTAGCACCCTCAGGTCTAGACAGTGGCTGAGCAGCAGTTCTGCCTGCCATGCCCACCACGACAGCAGCAGACAATTACTAATATATTTAGTCCAGATCTGGCAAAGCATCTTAGGCAAGCTCACAGACTAGTCTGTGGCAGAGCTGGGAACACAATCTGATCCCTTGAGGTTCCGTCTAGTGCTTTAACCACATAAATAAATTTCTCATCTTATCTGCTCCCCTTTTCCTTGAACTCCACTGTATTTTTCATACTTAATTTTTTTCTGATCATAAGGAAAAAACCACTCCCTTTCAAATGTATCTTGCACCAAACGAAAAGCAGATTCATGGTCTGAGATCCTTAAAGCCTTTCCCGCTCTAAGCCTGTGTGAAATATGTTCTTTGGGTGTTCATTAATTACAAAGATTGTGAGATGGGAATTTTAAGTATAGTAATAAATCTACTCAGCTAAATCATAGCACTGTGGATTTTATCCAAGTCGGGGTTTATTCTGTTAGGTTACAGAAAAAGTTTTCTGAGACAAGAGGAGCAAGTCAAGATGTCAGTGTCTTCAGTGACGAGGCAGTGAATGTGCTGATCCCTTGTACAGCATGTAGGGAAATCTCTTGCACTTAGAGAAGAAGTAGTAAGTGGTCCAGAAGCACTTCAACCTGGGCACCAAAGGGCTGCAGGTTGGCTGGGGAGGTCTTGGTGCTGGCAAGGAAACAACAGATCTCCTAAATTAAGCAGGGCTGGCCATGAGAAACTGGTAGGTAGAAAGGCAAGACAGTAACAGAGCGACCTGAAGACCTGTGAAGTTATGGCAGCCAAATAACCAGCTCTGTCTTACTGGGAATACAATTCTGCAGGCTGGACTTTTCATACAGTTCACAACTCCAAGCCTTCAGGTGTTGCAATATATTTGAGTTTGCACAGCTCACAAAGAAACATACAGTTTATGACTTGTTGTTGAAGCTAAATACCTTCTGCCAGCCATATAGATATTCACACAACTTTTTGCCACTACCCTGGTGGCTGTCATGATGTTCACTCTTGCACTTTCAGCCCCTCCATGAAGAACAAGCATCGTGATAGCTTTTTTTTGTGACTTCCCTCCAGGACATCTTCAAATCTCTCCTTCCTTAAACTAACTTGCCTGCAGAGATCAGCATCTAACAGGGACAGCTGATACTCTTCATCTCTCCCAGGCCTTCATGCCTCTGAAGAAATAGAGACTTTGAAGCACAAAGTGTTTCATGTCCTGGCAGGATCCCATCTCAGGGACTCCCAGCCTGCACAAACGTGCTTGCTGTGAAAACTCCAAGCACCTTTTGCCTTCTCTTGGGAGCAAACCTCTCACAAGCACTGCTTTAGATGCTCTCCCTGCTCTCTGTCCTCACTCTCTGACTCCTGGCATTTTCCATCTGTGCTATTTCAGCTGCTCTGCTGTGTGTCTTTCCAGCCGGGTGGGGCTAAGCTATAAAAGGGATTTGACTATCTTCCGTCCCTTGGCGCGAAGCCTTGGGTTATACACAGCTCAGCTCAATCATTCCATGCATTCCTTTCTCTCCCGGGGAAAAGCGTAATTCATTGCAATGGGTTTTTTTCACCATGCCCTCCCAAGACAGAAAATTCTCCCCTTCACAGCTGCCTTGACACATAGGTCTTGGGATGAGTTTATCTCAAGAATCTTGTGTGTAGAAAGGTTCCATGGCAGCACTGAATAATAAACAGATCTTGAAAGAGTGTGCAGTGTGCATGCAGCCAAGACAATTCTCTGTGTTCCTAGAGAGACGTTTCCACCCCGCTCTTCTTCCTGATGCCATTATCCATACAGAAATACATGGCTTGAACTATCTACCTACTGATGCTCAAATGTCAGTATTTCTTTTAAACCTGCTGCAGTTATCATTCAGTGGACTGTGATCCAGCTGCATTTTAGAATCACAGAATCATTAAGGTCAGAAAAGCCCTCCAAGATCATCTGGTCCAACCACCCCCCTACCACCAATGTTACTCACTAAGCCGTGTCCCCAAGCACCACGTCCAACCTTGCCTTGAACACCCCCAGGGACGGGGACTCAACCACCTCCCTGGGCTACTCCTCCCAATGCCTGACCACTCTTTCTGAGAAGAAATGTCTCCTCATTTCCAACCTGAACCTCCCCTGGCACAGCTTGAGGCCATTCCCTCTCATCCTATCACTAGTTACCTGTGAGAAGAGGCTGACCCCCAGCTCCCCACCCCTTCCTTTCAGGCAGTTGCAGAGAGCAACAAGGTCCAAACAAGCCCAAACCCCCTCAGTTCCCTCAGCCACTCCTCACAGGACTTGTGTCCCAGGCCCTTCACCAGCTGTGGCTGCAGAGACAAAGGTAAGGGACTAAGCAGACCACAGAAGCCTCCAGAGAGTTACATCTCCTTCCTAGGAGACTGTCAAGTATATTTATCCAACTCTTTTCTCGTGTCCAGAGTGGTAACTGAATGTGTTACAGAGCAAACGCACACCATCTCTGTGGTCTACAGAGCCAGTTTGCTGGGAATTTGGAAAGGCCAGCAAACCATCGTGCCTTTAAGATCTTCTGCATTTCAAGCTTCAGACCGCTGGATAAATATTTGGCTTACGCTGTGGGCAGCCTCTGGAATGTGGCTGTGAGCTGTGCAGAGATGTGAATGCTTGGGCAGGGTGAGAGGGCACTGCCTCGCTCCGAGGGGTCTCGTAACCGGAGAACTAACTTCTTGGAACAGCCTTGCCATTGTGGGTTGGCTGTGCTGAGCATTCCCCAGAGGATGCCCTGGAGGAAATGGCTTTTCTCTAACACAGAAATATGACCGTGCATTCTGGGCTGTGGGTGATGCTCCCCCTGGAAAAAGGGCGATGGGATTTTGAATGAGAAGCTCATGCAAGGAAGGGATATGTTGTCCATTTTCTGGTCATCCGCTCCAGGGTTTGTGGGGCACATCCTGTTTGAAGACTCCAGTTTTTGTAAGCAAAGAGCTTAATTTCCATTTGAATTGTGGAGGATGTAGCGTGTCCCTCCCTGCTTTGCTAGATTTGACAGAAGATTGAGCACGTACTCAGTGTTTTGGTGACTTCAATGAGAAAAAACTTCTGGGGGTCTGCTCAAGTGGTGACTAATTAATTACAGACATACCAATCTAGATGTTTATTCCTGTAGTTTGGAGCCAAAAGCGACTGTCATATTTCTTGTTGCTGTCTCTATCTCCATTTCTTTTGCAAGATGATCAAATTAGATCTGTGAAATAAAACAGTTAAGGATTCAAAGTTTATTGTCTGCAGATAATACCACACAGATTTATCTCATTGCTACACCAAAATTCTCATATTTAGTATTGTGCAACAAACTTTTCAGTGTCAGGGGAAAAAGTGAGTGGCTGAGATGCTCACAAAGTGCCTGGTTTTCTAGCTCTTGATCCAGGGACAGTGTCTGTGTTCGAGGGAACTGGAGCTCCAGGTAGTGCAGGATCTGTATTTACAAGATATATTTCTTTGTCACGTCATTTATCACCATCACCTGGTCTATGGACTAACTTTTATAGGAGTAGACATTTAAAATGAGTTACATTCATCAGAGATATAAGAACACACAGGAATCTGACCACCTAACTAGGCATTGGGTATCATGCCTTTCCACAAAGTGGTTACCAAATGTGTGATCTATTATTCAAGACTGAAAACAAGAGGCAGCAAAAGAGGAAGAGCTGGGGACTTCTCCCTAATGGCAAGACTTTCTCATTGCTACAGTCCTGTTAAATGGATTGCTATGAGCATTGGAGGAAGCCTATTAATGAAGAAAATTAATCTTATATTGTAGCCCTGGCTCTGGACTGGTATTTACGATAGCAACTGGTTGCAGACCTCCTCATCTAAGCAATATTTAGTATATACTCTTTATACACTGTGTATACATACTGGAGTATGGCAAACGAGATGTTCCTCGTAGATTTTGTGGAGCAGGCCACAGCTCAGGCTTTCCTCTGACCTTTCTCTTCTCAGTTATGGCCTCTGCCACTGCTGATCTAAGTCATCAGATAGGTACATTACATAGAACATATAGGCTGTGAGAATAAAACAAGATACATTTGTCCCTTTAGTGAACCCAGATTAGAAAAACATACTGGGAATGGCTGAGAAAGCATTATCATGGAACACACATGTTGTTAATTTTCACATATTAGGATGCCATTTAGTTTAGATAAGAGAGCTAAGACCTACGTAAAAGGCTGCTTATTATGTGGTTGGATACCACTTGCTAGAGCCTGAAGGAGGATGCCTATAAGATGCTCTCAAGGCTGTAACATCCTGAGGCAGCAGCATCACAGGAGCAGGAGGAGGACAATATATATCAATATGAAACCTGGATTTTACATCAGGAAATCCCCCCCAAAAATGAAAAAAAAAATAAAGAAAGAAACAAATAAAGAATCCTCATCAGCCACCCTTTACAGATGAGCAGGCCAATGAGCAAACACACAAAGAGATGTCCTGAGCAAACCTAGCAGAGTACAGCATGGTACCCAATGCACAGTGATGAGCACAAGCCACCCCGCTCTGCAGTTCTGCAGACAAACAAGTGCTACAATCCCTCTCCCCACCAGCTCAGGACTGTGGCCAGAAGCCATAAAAGGCTTTTATTCCATTAAAGGAAATGGACATTTTTAATGCCCTAAAAAAGCTGAGGTCAGGGTGACCTGAAAGCCTGGAAGACATCAGAGTTTTCCCATAATGCTGTCTTCGGCTTCAGACTTTTTGAGTTTTTCCATCCAGGCTATAAGTCATTTCGCAGATTCTGTGTTACATGCATTCATGATATGGCCCTTCCTAACTACCCACACAGGTACGATGCTCTCAATATCTTTGTGCTTCCATTATTGCAATGTCCTATACTCTCACCCTGACAAATACAAAGCAAAGACTTCTTGTCATTCATTAAGTTATTTAAAATCATTTTAAAACATTCTATCCATCTTTCCCAACTTTATATCTCTCAATGCATATTTATTTTTTAGGGTATGTTGAAATACAAGCTGGTTTTCTTACTTCAGACCTCTTCTCAAGTTATGCTTATATACAATATTTTATATCTTCTTCCTTTTGGGGTTAAAAGTTCAGGCCCCCTCTACAATGTATCTATTTGCTATGTTTGACCTCTAAAAAATATATATTTTTAACTATTTTTGTTAGTTATGCAATTTAGTCCATGTTTGTAGAATGTCTCATACAGCAAAGCCTTCAGATGACCTTAGATGAAGTCTTCAAACACTACTGGAACCTAAAGATAAAGATTCCTCTTGGAAGATCAGTTCTAGATCATTAATAATATGAGCTATTCTGCTGCAGAAAAAAGTTACTTTGCTGAAATGGAGGTAACAGTAGATAAACCATAGCAAAGAGAGCACGGAGACCCCTTCTTGCAGTTGTGTAGGGCTGGAGCAGAGGACCTCAGGCTCCTGAGCTCCTTAGCTTTATAAGAAAGCTCTGGAAGAAAACAAAATTCCTCGAGCAACAGAAAAGGTGTTGCCATTAGCAGTCCAGTCACACTGTAGGTGTGGGAGTGTTTTTCATGTCCATTCCAACAACTCAGCAGGAGCAGTTAGCAATTCTGAGCCTGGGGATATTTTGGGTGTATGTATATTTGTGCTATTTTTTTTTTACCTACATGATTTTTTTCCAGTCATAATCTGATAATCTTAATGTTCTGGGGAAAAAAAATAATAATGGTGCAAACAATTATTGCTCCACGCAGTCAAGATTGTTTTCATTTACTCCATTACAGCACAGACTGGTCGGAAAAGAGGTCTTAGTCATGAATTTAATGCTGCATGAAGGGAAATTCCTGGGGAGTGACTGAAAGCAGCAATCTCTCAATGTCTCTCTTTTCTTTTCTTCTCTTTTCTTTTCTTCTCTTTTCTTTTCTTCTCTTTTCTTTTCTTTTCTTTTCTTTTTCCTGAGCACTCTATAAGAAACGTCTACTGAACCTTTTAAAATGATTTGTCATTGTTTTAGTCTGAAGTCAGCACTTCACATCCACGTTCTGCTCCACACCGAGTTTGCCTGTACTCGCTTTACCTTTTCAGTGTCATGACTAGGTGTATTATTGCTGGGAGCAGAAAAAGGTCAAGATTTCCTCTCCTACCCAACCTAAGTCAGAATCAGGAGGGAACGTTTCAAAACCTTGTGACATAACGATTGCTTTGCAGCTGGACAGGTTCCTGATTGAGATGGGGGGTGGATTTACCTGTAATAACCTGAATTTACATCTGTTAGCACAACAGAGAAATTTGGCCAATATAAATATTGTTATTGAGCCTCAACATGTCTTACTCCATAGGAAGAAAGGCTTTAGGTTGTTTAAGTAGATCCCAGGAACTTCTGGAAAACACTGCAGGAATTAAATTATCATTAATGAACTGCAAATAGATCAACGCCCAGTCTTTGGTCTTAATTTCCATCCCTGATGCTCAACAAGTGCAAAGACAGCAAAACACCCCTGGCTAGGTTCTCCGGGGAAACCTGGGGATATGTTTATTGCATGTTTAAGAATAAGAAGTGAGGATTCCTAAATCTCTCTTGAAGTCTATTTGGAATGATTACGATGGAAACCAGAGTTCAAATACCACTGGAATCTCTTAGATGTGGGCTCCTACAGTTTCATTTTTCATTCTTCTGACTTTTAAGCACTACCACAAATTGACGAATGCCTGACTGTATGTAACACATTACATCCCACATTGCATTTCATCACTTCTGAACTCCCCAGGTCCTTCACAGAGAAAACCAGCAGCTGCCACTTACAAGTAACTGCTTGCATTCAAGGAACCTGAATATCCAGCAAGTGACCATATTGACCCAGGTAAACCCACTTTACAGATACAAAATAGAGGCACAGATAACAGGACTGGGATCAGTCTGACCAAAAATCTCCCCCTGATTAGGTTTTGAGTCACCCTGGGTTCTCCCTGTAAATAAGGGGAGATGCCAGCACTCCTGGGGTGCGATTCACCTCCTGTGGAAGCAGACATCTAAAACAGATCAGATGAATTGCAACCTAAAAATGCCTATTTCTCCAAGCTGACTGCAAAGGGAGTCATGGGTGACTGGGTCACAGATAGACGGCGACACAGCACACATCTAAAGTTCTGTGTGAGGTATCACATCTAGGGTTTGAAGACCTGACAGCCAGTTAGCTATTGCAGAAAAGTCTGAAGCTCATTTAAAAGTGACATTCATTTAATTAACAATAAATGAAATAAATTACTGTACTCTACTCTACTGTACTCTATTCTACTCTATTCTACACTACAATAATATAATACAATAAAATACAATTAAAAGCTGGTACTCTGATCTGAGGTCTGACTACTTTAACTGACTCAGAAGTTGTTATTCATCATTTTTAAATCTCTGTAGCAACAGGATGTCAATACATTGTGGACTACAGGATGTGTAGCAACTTTCTGTTACAGTAAGATTGTCGGCCACAATGAAAACTATGGGGGATCTCTGGGGGATGAGCCTCATGCTGTGTGTACAAGGCTTAGAGGAGATGCAAGTGATTTCACATCCTACAATGTGTTCCACAAAGCATGGAAGGCTGAAACACCACGACTGGAAAACCTGATCTAAAATATCCTGGAATTTACCTTTTGTGTTACTGTTTATTCTCACAGTTGCTGCTGCACTTCTGAGTCCAAAACAACCACAGAGCATCTGGACCACTTTTAGTGCTTCCTCCTGGCAGGAGGAATGGAAATCTGACGAGTCCCTATGGACCTGAGACTTGGGACAAATGGTGTCAGTGCAGGGGCTGAGTACCAGTGCTATGAGCTGTGGGTTTTAGGAGAAAGTCAGTGGTAATGAAAGCATATTGTCATCTCTAGATTGTCAGTGCTTGGTGGTCTCAAGACGTTTCAACAGTGGTCAGGTGCCTATGGGAAAAATCATTACCCCAGTAGTGTTCATCTGGGGCAGTTTTTTGCACTTGCAAAAGAAAAGAGAATAACTGCTTGGAGTTGTACCGGTGCCCTTATCTCAGCGACTGGGTTTTATTCCTTGTTCTGGGAATGGTACCAGCAGGCACAGTATGGAGAGCTGCAAGCAATGAGGGAATTCACAGTGCCTCTAGGTTGAGACCACCAGAAACCTTGAAATGGTGGAGCGGTGCCTTCAACTGAAATAAGGTTTTCACCCCAAAGACTCCCAAAGGGTTTTTTTTTTCCTCACCCTAGTGCGAGCTCTGTTCTTTGCTGACTCCCAGCTGAATTCAAACCAGGCTGGGGAGCGATGTTCCAGTGTTCCTTGTCTTCTGCTATGATTTGTAAAGACTTTATGCCAACCCCTATGTTACTGGCACACTAAAGAATCAATGAATATAATTCTCCAATATTACTGTCAGTTACCTGCAGATGTTTTTGGCACAATTATTTTGGTCGAATTCCTTGGTAAACCTTCATTCCTCTATAACAGATCACAACTACCATACATTTGTTTCACAAGACCCCATAGCATTGCGGTTCGCTTCAGTAATTATTTACAGTCTCTGTGTTGGAAACTCAGTTTTACTATGAAATTTTCAGGCAAATGAGTCAAAACTGGGTGCCTACAGCTGTACTTAAGCTTTCTGAGAAATGTGATCTCATTCAGAGAAGTGTCAAGAATTTTTCTGTGTCAATGGAAAGCAGAGGTGCTCAGCACCTTTGAAATACTTTCAAACTCAAGTGTCTAAATATAGATTTAAAAGCCTAATTTGAGAACCTGGTTTTAAAATGTTGGTCTAGAAAATTATGTGGTTTAACTTTTCTTCCACTTGCATATCTACACAATATAAAAGGTCTGGGGCAATGAACTATGAAATACTTGTGAATATTACATCTCACAAGCAGTTGCATTTCAGTAGGGAATTTGTGGTAAAGACAGTGGAGACTTTTGTTCATATTAGGTAAGTGTCAGTTAGATGATGGCCCATTTCCCTTGAGGAGGTTCTAAATAATAACCATAAATCATTTTAAATATCCTCTATGTGTAAAAATCCCATGAATTACTTCAAGATGCAAACTATGTTTTTACTTTTATTTCATAATAAGTCTAGAGTAAACAAATGTGTACAAAAATATACACATCCCTTATGCCATTTCCTTTAAAACCATAGAACATTAATTTGGTAAGAAGTCATTTAACCAAGATTTCTGATGAACTTTCACTGAATTATAGGAATTTACATTAGGAATTTGGTTTAAAATCTTGTCTGTTTTTGTTGGGAAATACTCAGAATAGCAGTGGGATCATCTGGGACAACAAACCCCAAATCTCTCAACATTGTCACTCTCCTAAAAAGCAACAGATTGCACAAAAGAATGTTTTGCTCACAATGTTGGTTTTTGATTACAGACCACGTTTTCTTCTGTATTTGAGTAATAAATTGAAAGAAATGTATCAAATTTACCAGTTGCTTATTGAAATCTCATTTAAAAGGTTTTACTTGTCATTTATTTCTACCCAATTATTCTTTGATATGGTCATATTACCAGTAGGAAATTAAAAAGATTAAAAAAAAAAAAAAATCTCATGCATAAATTTCATGATGTCATTTTTAGGATCACCTACACCTTTTAACAAGCAGCTTTAAAAACAACCATGACTTTCATTGCTGGTATGAGTTTTCACCAGATACCTGCTGAGCTTCTGAGCCTCTGCATTATCTTTAGTAAGATGACATGTTTTCTTAGGCTCGGATATTTTAAGACATATTAAGACGTAATTTACAATTTACATCACTCTTTCCAAACAAACTGTCCCATGGAAAGTCCCCAGCTGCAAAGGTTTCACAAAAAAAAAAAAAAAAAAAAAAAAAAAAAAAATAAAAAAAAAGTGATGAACTGATATTTGGCAACAAACCTGACAGACCATTGTAAAAGTTAAACTCAAGAGGAAAAGGGTGGGGGGTGTCTAGTTTAAAAAAAAAAAATAAAATAACCAGCTTATATTGCCCCTCCCTGTAAGCCTATGATTTCGCTGCACAACCAGTTCTGTTCTCAAAAGAAAACTTACTTGGTAACACGGCCCCGTATACAAAGACTCACACTGTACATCACAGCTGCGATGATGCATCCTGGGCCCAATCCAGTGCGGGCTGGTGGTGATGGAAAGGCTATGCATGCCTGGAGACACCAACCCCAACATCAAAGTCATCCTGAGAACCACTTTGCAGAGCACCTCTGAACTCCCCAGGGCTCCTGAGGAGACCACGGCCCCCATCACTGCTCCTCTCCCCAGCAGCACATTGAGTGAAAGTTTAGTTGGTCAGTGAAAGATGAGTTGGTCATCATCACCAAAGCATCTGGTGGCCTTCCCCATTGTATCTGAGAGCCCTCTGCTCCACAGAGGAAACCCAAGCAGAGCTCTGTGGTTGTGTTTTGGCTGCAGCTGTACTGTGATTGCATATTATGAGCCAGAGAACAAAACCCAAGGCTGCCTTCCATCCCTTCCTCTCTGAAAGGCCATGCACCCAATGTTGGCCCAAAAAACTGCTGAGATTCGTTATCCGCCACCAAGAGATGGTGTGGCTCTGGTAGGAAGACAGAGGAGGGATCAAATCAAGCACAGCACCAAGTCCTGAAGATCCAACCACCTTTACAACACCAGCAATACAAACAGCTTGCACCTCCAGGGATTTACAGTGACATCAGAACCGCAAGTAATGAGTCCTAAGCAACTGAATCTGAAGAATGGAAAGAATTCATGAAAGACTGGAAAAGCAGGAAAAAAATCTAGCTGGAAGTGGTTGGACTTTGTGCAAGAAGTGTGTTTGGCCTGGCTTTCCGTGGTCTTTGCCAATGTGAGGTGAAAGTGTGAGTCAGTGTGGGCCTAGGTGGCCTGCTCTCTTTGGGCCTAGCTGTGGGAGCACAGCCCAGGGAAGTAGACTGAGGAGGAACAACTCAGAGAAAGCAAAAACTTGCACAAGATGACTTCCCTTGTATCTTGGCAGCCACAGTTTGAGTTCAGCCACAGTTTCAGAGCAAGAAACTACTGCTCACTGCAGACACATCCCAGACCCTTCACAGTTTGAGGGGGACAGCATGACACCTCTGTCTAGGCAGACGCACACAGCTTAGGAAATTACGATGTCATTTGTTTGACTTTTTTAATACTCTGTATGCTCCAGGCTGTTAGGATATCCCATCAGATGACTCCTAGACAACAGCTGTGTATCTTTATGTCCAGTTTCAGCTGAATTTGGAACAGTGGACTAAGAAACCTCAGCTCTCAGCAAAGCCCAATGTGGATCTATCCCATGCTGGAGGCTGAAAACATCCCTTAGAGATCTTGGGAGTGAAGAACTCAAGTGCTTGTCACCTCCAGGCCTCACTTGTGACCCCGTGAGCTTCAGAAGCGGTTAATGGGGTGAGAAGCTGCTATATTACACTTCAAGTCCTTTTCTGTGAATGAGGACCTAAGCTCCACCAGGCACAGACATGAAGCGACCTCAGCCATGGTTTGAAACTAGGCCCAGATAAATGTAATTAAAACGAAAGCTGCTCTGCAGACCTGAAGGTTGCTAGATAAGACCGAAAGCAGAATACACCATCAGACCAGAGCAGAGGAAATGAAGAAATGGAAGCTGACTATGCAATGGGGACCTTACCGCCAGAGGAAACATCTTATCATACCTCTCTGACTGCTCACCCGTAATTTCAGTGCTAGTGTCATTCATCTCTGAGCACAGCAGCAGCAGCACCAGCAGGTTTGGGGGATTTTTTTCCCCCTCCACATCTCTGGCAGAGTCCATGCCAACCGAGACCGGCTTTGTGAGGCTCACACTAAATTCTCACTGACTGCGAAGGCGGCAGTGCGTTGGCAAATACATCCTGCCCTTCTCGGAAATGAGTCTCACAAATTGGGTGAAGACATACTGAAATCCTGCCGAACCTTCACCAGCTGCAAGTCCTCATAGTTATCTACAGCTGAGACAACCCCGCAGACCTCTGGGCTATAGGAAGCCCCATCCGCAGCCCCAATGGATGTCCCTCCAGCATTGATGGAGCTCCTCATAAGCCTAGCCCCTCTCTGCCACTCCAATCCTCTTCCACCAAGCCCACACACCAACAAACAGCAAAACAGTCAAAGCACTGCAGTAATGAGTGAAGTGAACCCTAAGCATCTGAGGTCAGGGGCAGTGCTTAGCTTGGGTATTCTCATGCTTCTCCATCATTCATGGCTCTGTTGACCTGCACAAGCTGGGGATGGGATGGGGCTTCCACCAACCATGGTTTCAGCGCCTGATGTTGCTGCGGGGACCATTACAGATCCCCATCCATATATACACCTCGTGACTTCAATGTGTGCAAGGTGGGGACATACCCAGGGGCTGGCTAGGTGGCTGTTTCTGATGAACAGCCTGGAAACCACAACGGGAGGTGAAACCACCAAGGAGGCTCTCAGCAGCCTGCCAAGGCAGCAACTCAAGCACGGTGCAGCACAAGGGCACCTCAAAACACTGACAGCGTCTTCTGGGCAGGGTGCTGAGCCCTTCTGCTCTACAGTCTCTGGGCAGAACAAGAGTAAGATCGTTCTGATATTTCTGGGGGTAGAAGACACCAAAATCCAGTCCCTGTGCCCACCCTGTGGACCTCCTGCATGTTCCTGTACTTAATGGCATGTGAAGTGGTAAATGTGGTGAAAAACAGTGATTTACATACAGCTTTGGAGCCTGAGGCTGCTTTGCTAAAGGACGAAAAGATCATGTTGACCAGCAACTTTTATGCCTTATTCCCACACAACAGATAAGATTTGTCTTTCAGATTAAAAGACCGTGACATTTACAAACCACCGTGCAGTGTAGGCTTCCGGATAAATAATTATTCAATCCCAATTCACCTGCTGTTCCTGGTCAAAAGTAAACACAGAGACGGAGAAAAAGACTCGTGGGACTTTACTACAGTGAGATAGGACTAAAGGACTGGCAAGAAGAAGCCAATCAATGCACATATATAATTGGGCACAAAGACTTCCATTTATCTTGAGATGTGTTCAGCACTTTAGGTAGAAAGCCAATGAAATCGTGCTAAAAAAAGGAGGCAGGTAGCAAAGGTCAGGATTAGCCCTTCTTGCAAAGGTAACCCTCAGCTTTTTTCTGCATTGTGCAATGAGATGATTAGGTATGGCATTGAACAAAACCCCAAAGCATGGCTGTTAATAGTCACAGTGATGCTACAAGCAGTTCTCAAATACACTGAAATTGCTCTGGGAAAGAAAACTCCAGAGACACCGAGATTTCGGTAAATGTCGATGAACCTTGTGTGGCACTCAGTTCCCGGTGAAGTGGAGGAAGAAATCAATTTGCTTAGTCATTAGTGAGGCAGTCATTGCTATCCACAGAGCCACCCCCCATTCGTATGTGGGATGACGCTGTATCGATTGCGTTTTTTTTATGGGGTAACTGGGAGGAGTGGTCACTAGCACCAAGCATTGTCCCCAAATTTTCACCACACATACCTTCTCCGATGGAAGTATTCGTTCCTGTGGAATTGTACTGGTGTGAATTTAGGGAAATGAGGGAAAGAATGACAACTGCTCTGGGAACAAAGCACTGAGATTTGACGTGACTTGATAATGGTTTTAATGAATTTCACTGGCATGCAGGATCGGAGCTATGATACATCACTGACTGTATCCCTCTGCTAATTAACAAGAGCCCTGAAGCAATTTTTCCCCATGTATGTCATTGAAGCACAGCCCGGTCTTTCCTGTCTGCCCCAATACACTGATTAATATAATTAACAGTCAGATTTTATGATTACTCCACCCACTTATTACCAGCCAGCCTGAGCCAAAAATTCACTTCCCTCTTACTGACAAGCCAACTATTTGCATTATTATTTTGTTTCAGACTCTAAACACCCTTCAATTTATACTGGTGAGTCAATCTCCTCTAGCTGTAAACCTCTGGCTGGCAATTTCCCTGGGAAGAAAAATAAAAATAAAAAAAGAACCAGCTTTCATCCTTCTTCACATCTTTGTGAGAGGGAATGAAAGCCACCATGCCAAGAGAATCATCCTCTTGATATTTTCCAGCCTCTCTGCCTTGACTCTGAACCTTTATGGGGACAAGAGGTGCCATTGGGGTGTTTTGTACACTGAAGTCCCTGGGCAAATTCCCTCTGCTGTTGGCAGGGGTGAACATAAAGGTGGAGTAAGAATGAGGAGGTAACATTAAAGGGGAGACCGTCCTGGGGATGTCACAGGGTTTGGGAAAGAAAACCCATTTCTTCCATCAGGGTGGATTCAAGCTGGCTGCAGTCTCCTGTTTCTCTTCCTCCATGTCTGCAGTTCCTGGTAAACCGCCGAGCAACTTCCAGATGGGCTAAAGGCCCAGGAGTATTTTTAAAGCTTTGTTGCTTTTATTTCTTCTGTTTATCTTTCTGTTCCGTGATGACAGCTGAAGTAATCCTAGCCTTTATGAATAAACTCAGCATTTCACCTGTGTTTAGTTAAAGACCACGAGGTACAACATTTCACACAAATACAGCATTGTCAAAGGAGCCATGCATCGTGCATTGTGCTGGAAATTGTATTACCCAATTAATTAATTACCTTATGTTCTGTTCTGCCAAGACCTCAGTTGAAAGTTTGCTAAGAGCTGTCCCAGTCCACCTCCTTCCATTACAGACTAGCTCACTCTCAACCTTTTATTATTATTATTATTATTATTATTATTATTATTCAAAAAATGCAGATGTGACTTGCAAATTGCATTATGGGGTTCTTTGTTTTACTTAAGTTCTGATAAGCCATCTAAACGGCAGAAGCAGATTGTTGCTGGACAACTTTCAACTTGTAAAAAGAAGCAATGCGCCCTTCCCCCCAAAAACAAACAAACAAACAAATAAACACACACAAAAAAAAAAACCTCCCTAAATTTCCAGTGAAAATGTTACATCTGAGCAAACTACTGGCATCACTTCCTTCTCTGAGATGAATCTTCACCCATTTCCCATTAAGCCCTTTAGCCAAAGCTTCTATTGGCCAAGTAGAGTTTCTTCAGTCCAAGCCCTTAACCTCCAGTCCTTCTTTTGCTGGCAGCCCAGAGCCTGAATATTTTGGGACAGATGCTCAGGGCCATGGATGATTAAGAAATAAAGATTATTAAGGAATAGGAGTTTGCTTTTCTCAGAGTTAGTCTGGAACATTTCATTCAAAGCTCATTTTCCTGCATGCTGCATTTTTCATTTTCATTTTAATTTTTAACTAAGAGGTCTATTTCCTATTTTCTGGCTGTAAGTGAAATAAACCACAAAGAATCTCTCTTCTCATTAAAGAGAGACAGAGAGAGAGAGACTGTAACAGTGGTCTTGTGTGGCTCTCTCGGGAAAAGAGGCCATAACAACTACAAAAGGTTCAAGGCAAGTGGAGAGCACCACACCCTTTGCCCAGGAGACACGGACTCTAGCACTTTGTGCACCACAATTTGGAGCACCCAGCTGTTGCTCTGTGAGGTTGTAGAGATGCACCAAGGTGTTGTTTCTGATAATCTTTTGGGGGATAATGAGAAGAATTTACATCCTGAATGAATGCGGGGATCCAACAGAAGATTACATTGACTTCATCACCGCATGCCAAAGCTTGATCTCTAATTCCAGGGGAGGTTCAGGTTGGAAATGAGGAGACATTTCTTCTCAGAAAGAGCGGTCAGGCGTTGGGACAGGTTGCCCAGGGAGGTGGTGGAGTCACCGTCCCTGGAGGTGTTCAAGGTTGGACGTGGTGCTTGGGGACATGGTTTGGTGGGACCAAAAAACTGGGAAAGATTTCCACCTTCTGTGTTTGAAAGAGACTCAGTTGCACCCTTCCTCGTGCTCTCCCCTCCGCAGGTTTCCCCAGGCAGAAATCTCAGGTGTGTGTGCTGGGAGGGACCCCAAGTACACCATGGCAGTTCTTGTGGTTGGGGTGATCAGCCCCAAGTTCACATGGAGAGAATCAATTTAGGTGAAGTAATGGATCAACTGCACTTAATGTGACTTCAGTTTCTTGTTGTTTCTGAAGTAAGCTCAAGTCTTCAGCTGTACAGAAATCTTAGAAGAATTTGCAAGAAATTTTTGATTTCTGTCCCAGGTTTGGGTACCCCCCGAGTTTCCACCTAGGCTGCACCCAACACTCCTGAGTGCCATTAGGAGTCTGTCTCCTGTTTCTACTAAGACCAACAGGAATTGGAGTACCGTTCCGCCAGAGGGGCACTTGGGTGTTGCGATACATCCTGTTGCATGGCCTAAAACCCAGGCAGCCAGTCTGGGAGGGTTTTGTATTGCCCAGCTGGGCACCCAACTTGGCCATGTGTTGCTCCTGAAATAGTGCTTTGTCTGGATTCCCTTCATCAGTCCACTGACACAATGCAGTTACACTTTCCCATTGCTCACCCTCCTTACACAAAAACCATATCCAAGCTCTTCGTGCATTATGTGATGAACCTCCTCTCTGAGGCTCTGGAGCTGGCTTAAACTCAACCTTTCCCAAATGAAAGAGAAACTAGAAGATGAGCACAAGGAGATCAGGGAGAGAAACACATACAACATGCTGTGAATCCTATAAAGAAATCTTATGTCTTCATCAGTTAGCATGGATGTCTATTTACTCATGAAAACATGTTTGAAATAAATATGTATGTGCTTTTACCTTTTCTACACAGCAAAAAAAATAGACCAAGAGCACATGCAAATCTCTTCCAACAAATTACTATCACTCTCTGTAGATAGCTTTTTGTTTTTCTGTTTTTTTAATGATAATTTTTACATTTGAAAGTTGTAAAAATAAAGCTTTTGTGTTATTTTTTCTGTTGTTATTTTACAGTTTTTTGTAGGAAGTACAGCATGGCGAGGCTGGGTTTCTGACTTGGGTCCATGGGAGAAGAAAGGCAGTAGTCCTCTTGTCCGACTGATGCAGAGCATTATGTGGGCAAATTTGGAAAGGAAAGAAGAAAGCAAGCATGTGAGCTCATTTAATTTTATTAGCTAGCTATGGAGTCCACCAAAGAAAATATTGCATAGGTCATTTCTTCCTTCCCTGTCTTCTAGAACTGAAAAATTACATTTTGGGAGGTGCACAACTCTTCCAGGATGTTTATATTGGTAAGGGAGCTGTTACAAAGGTAATTGTACACAGAGGGAAAAAAAGATACTTTGAAATTAATTAAAATATAGTGGGACAGGATGATGCAATGGTTAATTCTGGAAAGAGGAACAGCCCTGTGATCCACCTGACCTTGTAAAAGAGGTTGGGAGCCTAGGAAATGGTTGATTATGGGCCCAATTTCCATTGGCAGAAATGCTACCACTGGAAGTTTGTGGCTCCCAGAGCACCACCAAACTTCAATTGTCAGCCTTTTGAAAGGACACAAGCATAGCTATACAAAATATCACTGAGGGACACATTCTTTGCCTTACCCTTACAAAAAGCAGGGTTTGCAAGAAAAAATTAAATATGAAAACCAAATTCCTACATGAGAATATGTCCTGCATCAGAGTTTCTCAAGACATGAAAAGCCACATTCAGTGATGCATTAAAGATCAGGAATTATACCATCTTCTTAATACTTTCAGTTTAAAATTGGATAGAAAAGTGCATCTTGCTCCATATGAAATGTCAAGGACTTTCAAGGTTTGTGGTCCAAAATAATTGGCGGCCTATTCTCTAGACCAAAATAAATGTGCAAGGACTTTTTGGAAAAAAAAAAAAAAAAAGTATGTAGAGTATCAAGACTCTAGAAGATGAGCAGATACTTTGTGGAAAGTAATATCCAACACTGCCTAGTCTTTCAGGCATAATCCAGTTTAGGAAAATAATCACAAACAGGCTCACAGACTGGATAGCTCTGTCGGTGCTGCAGAGACATTTCTGCTGCGTGCCTGCCCTGGATGATCCCTCCCTCTCCTGACATGCCACAAAGCACAGTTTGGGAAAAAGCACAGGATGTTCTGACATCATGTTTGGTAGGGACAGTTCTTGTGCAACCTCAACCCAAAAGAGAGTCCAAATCTATTTCTTGTGTCTTTGAGTAAAGAATTCACAGAAAATGCAACACGTTTAACTAGTTGGGTTGAATATTGAGGTGACATCAAAAGATGTTGAGTGGCTTGCTGCTTCTTACATCAAACAATGAACATCATAAGGTCCATCAGCACTCTACTTTCCCCTTGCTTTATTCTGCAAACACTCCTTTTTGCCAAATTAGAGATTCAGCTTGGCTGCATGAAGCCAATGGCCAAGGAGGTGAACGAGCAGTGCTGATACGTTTCAAGTAAATTTGCTTGTGATGAAAAAAAAAAAAAAAAAAAAAAAAACTTGCATGGGCACAGACGCTACTCCACGTATCATGAGTGCAACCTGTTTCCAGCAAAGCCAGTGAGTTGGTGGCAAAGCCAGAAAATAAACTTAGGATTTGAGTCCTAACCTGGTGCCCTGTTGTCTCTAACTGAATACTGAAAGGAAATGAAAAAGCAAGCGAAAAGAAAAATAGAAAAAAAAATGTAAAAAGGAAAAAAAAGGAAAAAGAAAACACTAACCCAGAAAGAAGAATAACTCCTGATAACTTCTGCATGGAAATATGGCTGCAGTGGCTATGGATATTTGATAACAACACGAACACAAAGCATATGCACTGTCCCAGTATTTGTTGGCAGGAATTGTCCAGCAACTCGAGCCAGGCTGCTGAAGGCAGGGTGAGATGGGAAGGAGCTTGCATGTGCTATGCATCGCTTGTGGTGTTTTTTCCCCCACCTACTCACACAGTAGGTTTGCGACTTGAATCTGTTTATTTTTAGTGGGAAGCCCGAGTAGGTAAATATGCGCTCTGAGCTGATATTTTAGGCAGGGAGGTTTAATTATGTATGTGTGCTAATTGTTGTTATGTTTCTGAGCGCTATTGATTTTGGACTCACTCCTGCACACCCCTACGCACCAGAAGAGGAGAGGTTGTTTGGCTGCTATCACAAACACAGCTACTGCTGTACAAACTGATTGGGGTGCGGGATTTTTTTCCACTGGGTCTTTGCTGGAAAAGTCGGAGCTGTTGGAAGCTGCCAAAAAGGTCTTGGGAAAGAAGCTGTCTGTTTATCTGTAGAGGAGAGGCTACGGACACGCATAACCCTGCCTTACACCTGCAAAACACAGCCACCAGGAGGTACAGGTGATGAGGGACTGAGCCTCTCTTCTTGCTCTCTGTTTGCTTTTTTGCTGCAAGAAGCCATGAGATCGGCTGTGCCAGCACCAAAAATAGCATAGAGCTTTGCCTACCCTGCTAAATTTGTTGCTGGCTTACACCTTACCACATTTGATAAGTCAATGAAGCTGATTAGGGTTCAGGTCAGTAAGAAATTGAGTCTTTCTCCTGCTCACGTGGTAAATCTGCAGTCTTTCAAGTGGTTGTGCAAGTGCTTGGCTATGCTCCAGTCACCCCAAGTCCCACAAGCATCATAAGATTTCTCTGTTGTGCACAAATATGTCCTGGGGCATCCTTGCATGGGAACTTTTCCTAATGAAAACTTCATAAAATGGAAAATTAACACTAAACATGGGAGATTCGGACTAATTTCATTTGGATACCCAATTTCATCCAGACTTTTTGGGTCAAAACCTCCAAGGGTAAAGGCCTGTTTTTTCAGAAACACTCCAGTTCAGTCCCAAACCTGATCTACGTTTTTTGGGTAATATCATAAAAATAAAACTTTCAATAAACAACCCCCCAAAAAAACCTTAAAGCATATGGGCAAATAAATTGCAATGTGTAGTAAAATTACATGATTGTGATTAAAACTTAGCATGGAAGGGCAAACCAGAGTTTAAGACTTTAAATGACCCAGACCAACTTAGACTAGCTGAAGACCTATCTTAATATCACCCATAGCTTTATCTTGTTTCCACTTCTTTTCTAGTCTATAAATAAATAAATAAAAAATTCTAACCACCCTTACCCCAAGCAGATCGCCTCTGCTAATCACATTGTCATGACAATATGTCTTTGTAATATTGCAGATGCTCAGGAACATCTTATAAACAGGATGCAAGTGAAATATCTATTAAAAAATTAACTAGATTGCTTCAGTTGCTAAATATTATTAGAAGTTTCATAATACTCAGTGTTTTATGGCCAACATATAAACCAGCAGCTGCTGTTAGACAAGTTTGTTTTTCCACTCATAATCAAATTTTGGCTTGTGGAAGGGTCTTATTTTGCTACTCTTATTCTTTTTTTTTTTCTTTTTTCTTTTTTTTCTTTTCTTTTTTTTTTCTGGGAATTGTTGCACCAAGCACACACAAACAGAAAAAACACTGTTATCTTAACTTTTTTTTTTTTTCCCTGGGTTTCTTTATTTTTGTGTTTAATCCACCCACCTACCTACTCCCCCAGCTATTGCTGATAGCTGTCCTCTGCTGCTTTTGTGCTGCTGGGGATGGCTCAATGTGTCTGCAGCTGCTGACATGGGGGACGTTTTACAGGTCCCACACCTGGGTGGCTGCCCCAAACCCCTTCCTGAATCCATGCCATCATGAAATTGGGCTGTGTGTTGGCTTTTCCATGTGTGCTGTTTTCCATGCAAAAGAAAGCCTGGAGGACACCTGCATGGCAAACACAGCAATCCGGTCTGTGGTTGTATGGGTGGTGGGTCAAGGTTTGGGAGAATCACCGTGTTCATTACAGGGTATGCACAGAGGAGTGCCTTCCTCCTCCAGCACTCATTGCAAGGGCTCCTCCATCTCATCTTCTTCTTTGTGTTGGTTCAACCAGGTCCCAGTTTTGTTCCTCTGTTTCCATCCACCTTCTCTCCTGATGTATTTCTACCGGGCTCTGGCCTCTCCGCTCCACCCTGGCGCTGCTCCTGGTACTATCCATCCCACCGCATGCCCAGGACCTGCAACTCAAACACTATTGTTTTTTTTCCAGGAAATAACTCATTTTCCTTCCAGAATCACCTCTCCTCCTCCCACTGACTCCCACACCTTTGACTCTTTTTTCTCCTTTGCTCTCTTTGCTGCAACATGTCACTTGGTCTTTTTTTTTTTGATTCCCAAGTCCACACTTTCTTCCTTGAGACCAAGACCCCACGCAGTATGCAGCCATACACTTCAAGTTCAAAACAGAGCTGTGCAAAGATCTCTTCTTTCCTACCTTCACCGCTCCCTGCCTTTAAAACCTTTATTTTTCCTGTAAGGGCCAAGATCTAGATAGACCCTCATTTCAAAACGCACTGGCTTATCTCTATCTTCTCATCTAATTTCTCTTTTCTGTCTCTTCACATTCTTGGCCTTGTGCCTTTGCCCCTTCCCTGTGTTCATCTGTCAAACATTTTCGTTTCTTCAAAGCACTGCTTAAGACTCAGACCTCCAAGCAGCACTCCTCTTTTCTAATCACTGGTAACCCCGGATAATCCTTACCATGAAATATTTTCCCATGCTCTGCCATGTGTTTAGCTACCTCAGATTTCAAAGTCTCCTAGACAGGGAGTATAGTATGTCTTATCTGTGATCTATAAAACACTGTTCATGTCTATGCTACCTTGCAAACCTTATCTAACACATGGATTTCACTGCACTGTGCGGTGATCAGCCACGAATGGATGAGGAGGACCAACTAAGATGTGGAGTTAACTATTTAGAGCCTAAAACAAAGAACCCAACAACTCGAAGAGATTGATTTCACAAGAGATTTTGATTTCTATTGTAAATAAATTATTATTCACAACTATATTTGAGCAAGGGTTTGCTTTTTTTTTCCTTTTTTTTTTTTTTTTTCCTTTTGTATGATTGGGTGGTTCCTTTCCTTTCCTTTCCTTTCCTTCCCTTTCCTTCCCTTTCCTTCCCTTTCCTTCCCTTTCCTTCCCTTTCCTTCCCTTTCCTTCCCTTTCCTTTCCTTTCCTTTCCTTTCCTTTCCTTTCCTTTCCTTTCC